>RCUC01133427.1:0-24262 GCA_003697995.1 Taxidea taxus jeffersonii | reverse complement strand
ATAAAAATAGACTTCTCAATTTATTTATCCATATGCTTTTAGAATTTGTGGTAACAATTTTTGAGATAAGTTTAGACTAGTTAAATTTTGTTTACATTTATCTCAAATATTAGTAAAAGAACAAGAAGTATATTTGATTTGGTTTTGATTCTGAAATAGCTACATGGCATGTAAAACTGCAGGACTAGGAGGAGGAGCATTTAGCAGTATTTGAGAGAAACATTTTCTAAAGGGAAGCAGTTGTTTACAAGTAATATGAATACTCATATTCTTATGTTTACCCTTAAGTATAAGCATATTTGTGTATGTACTAAACATTTATTTTCTTGAATTAATTCTTAAAATTGTCTAATATTTTTATTTTATGTAGGCACCACACCCAACATAGGGCTTAAACCCACAACTCTGATGTTAAGAGTCATAGTCGCTACCATCTGGGCCAGGGAGGTGCCCCTGTCTAGTGTTTCAAAAAAAATAAGTTTATTAGTAATTAGTTTGAAAAATACTGTTTCAGATTAGTTGTTGAACAATTGAGTGTCTGCTTAAAGACATGGTAAACATAGATCATGGTACTGTTTGGTCCCTAAGGTGAGGAAATAAAGTTTTGCTGTATCAGCAAAAGTTTCAAAAGGAAGTGAATTGGGTTATAGTTATAAAATCAGGTATAGCTTAATAGATTAGTAAAGAAATGTGTTTCAATTCTGGTTGATCTAAAATAATGCAGATACGGGGTGCCTGGGTGGCTCAGTGGGTTAAAGCTTCTGCCTTCGGCTCAGGTCGTGCTCCCAGGGTCTGGGGATTGAGCCCTGCATTGGGCTCTCTGCTCAGCAGAGAGCCTGCTTCCCCTCTCTATCTCGCTACTTGTGATCTTTGTCAAGTAAATAAATAAATAAATAATAAAATGATGCAGATATGTTGTGTCTGCTGAATTAAAATTTGTTGCAGATGGTGTTTGATTTTAGTGTGATAGGAATATTGGTTATTCCAATTTTGAAATACTGGTATTTTGTGGTATTAGGTAAAGACTGTCATGACTTTTAGGTATTATTTTGTAGTAAGTAAGATAACTGTTCCTTTCTAACCAGACTGTGAAGTTCATTAGTTTACCTACTGAAGTGATTGCCCACTATGTTATGTTCTAGGTATGCATTGCTGCACAAAACACGCATTCCCTGATTTTCATCTAGTGGGAAAGGAAATACTAATGACCATCAAAAGAAGTGTGTAGTTAATTGTGATGCAGTACTATGAAGGAAAAGGGAATTGTCTACATGATTTTCCTGAGGCCGAAAAGAGCACTACAGGTTCAAAGAAGCCAAAAAAGATAAAGAAAAAATAAAGATCCTTGGTGGGAACTAGGAAAGGAGCACCAAATAAAATAAAATAAATCTGATGAGATAGGTGGGAGTCAAATCAAGTAGGAAGTCAGATTGTTGCTTTCTAGGCCATACCATATCAAGGACTTGAAGTTTATCCAAAGATAAATGGAAAGCTTATTTAAAAAAAAATTTTTTTATATTTTTTGTTTCTTTAACAGAGCACAAGTAGGCAGAGGCAGGCAGAGAGAGAGGAGGAAGCAGGATCCCTGCTGAGCAGAGAACCCGATGCGGGACTCGATCCCAGTACCCTGAGATCATGACCTGAGCGGAAGGCAGAGGCTTACTGAGCCACCCAGGCGCCCTTATTTAAAAATTTTTTAAGCAGGGGTTGGGTCACAAGATCTGGTTTGTGTTTTAAAAAGATTACTTTGGCTGCTGTATGAAATACGGATTAGCGAGATGAAATACAGATTAGCAAGAGGACAGGGGAACCAAGAATCTAATTAGAAGGCTGTAGCCTTTGTTCAAGCTGTAGATAAAGTGATGACTTGTTTTGAACAGTGACTGTGGAGAAAGTAATAAATATATATTTAGTAAAAATATATTTAGGGAGGGGACTCCTGGGTGGCTTAGGTGGTTAAGTGTCTGCCTTTAGCTCAGGTCATGATCCCAGCGTCCTGGGATCAGGTCCCACATGGGGCTCCTTGCTCAGTGGGCAGTCTGCTTCTCCCTCTGCCTGCCACTCCTCCTGCTTGTGTGCTCTCTCTCTCTCTCTGGCAAATAAGTAAAATCTTAAAAAAAAAATTCATATATGTATTTTTTTTCTGGGGAGGGGGGAGGCTATAGTTATGGATTGGATGTGGAGAGAGGTTAAAGGGAAGATTGAACAAAAGCAGTTGGCTTATACGGTGAGGATTACTTTACCAGTAGTTGTTGTCAGTAGGGGAAAACAAATGAGGGAATCAATTTGGGATTTATTCAGATTGAGATCCCTCAAAGAACATGAGCAAGTGGGTTCTCTATCTCAAAAGAGAAAGTGTGATATGGTCCATATTTGGGTATTTGTTTTAGAGGTATATAGATAGTATTTTAAGCCATGAGACTGTAGGGAAAGAATGTGGACTGAATCAGAATAAGACCCATGGTTGAGCATAGAGAAGTACTAACTTCTAAGAAGTCTGGTAAGTAAAATGGAGGAGACAGAGGGCTAGAGTTACAAAAGCCATAAGTATATGAAGGAGGGAGCCTGGGTGTTTACATCCTGCCTTTGATGCTTTGTTGCGGTCCAAGTTAAGAGAACTTCAGAGGTATCCAGAGGAATTCCAGTGTTTGGTGCATTAATCTCATCAGCCCACCAAAAGGGTGAAATTTGACTTCCACTTGAAGTAAATTGGATATATATATATATATATATTTTAATTTTTAAAAAGATTTTATTTATTCATTAGTTAGAGAGAGAGCGAGCACAGGCAGACGGAGAGGCAGGCAGAGGCAGAGGGAGAAGCAGGCTCCCTGCCGAGCAAGGAGCCCGATGTGGGACTCGATCCAAGGACGCTGGGATCATGACCCGAGCCGAAGGCAGCCGCTTAACCAACTGAGCCACCCAGGCATCCCAATTGGATATATTTTTTAAGGTTTTATTTATTTATATGTGAGAGAAGGGCACGAATGGCAGAGGGAGCAGAGCGAAAAGCAGACTGAGCAGGGAGTACAGCATGGGGCTGCATCCCAGGACCTTGAGATCATGACCTGAGCCAAAGGCAGACTGTTAACCGACTGAGCCACCCAGGCGCCTCAAAGTAAATTGGATTTTTATTTTTATTTTTTAAAGATTTTATTTATTTATCAGATAGAGATCACAAGTAGGCAGAGAGAGAGAGAGGGAAGCAGGCTCCCTGCTGAGCAGAGAGCCAAATGCGGGGCTCGATCCCAGGACCCTGAGATCATGACCTGAGCCGAAGGCAGAGGCTTTAACCCACTGAGCCACCCAGGCGCCCCTAAATTGGATTTTATACATAAGGAATTTGCCGTACAAAATTACAGTGGAAGAAATGTATGATATATTTGGGAAATATGGACCTATTCATCACATTTGAGTGGGGAACACACCCAAAACTAGAGGAGCAGCTTATGTAGTCTACAAAGTTTTCTTTGATGCCAAGAATATGTGTTACCTTTCATAATTACCTTTCATAATTCAATGTTTGTAACAGATACTTGGTGGATTTGTACTACAATGCCAAGGGCAGTTCAGAAGATGGACACAAAAAAGAAGGCAAACCAGTTGAAGCTTCTCAAGGAGAAATATGGCATCAACACAAATCCACCAAATTAAACGTTCTGCATTTTCATTTCAGACTGAAACCCCATAAATGACCACTGTCACCCTTTTTTTGTTTTGTTTTGTTTTTTGTTAAAGATTTTATTTATTTATTTGACAGAGATCACAAGTAGGCAGAGAGGCAGGCAGAGAGAGAGGGGGGAGGCAGGCTCCCCGCTGAGCAAAGAGCCCGATATGGGGCTTGATTCCAGGACCCTGGGATCATGACCTAAGCCAAAGGCAGAGTCCTCAACCCACTGAGCCACCCAGGCGCCCCCCCTTTTTGTTTTTAATTAATACCGAATGTTATGATTTCTTTGAGATTCAGAACAACGTGTATGATCTTGGCAAAGTGGAGTGTGGGAAGTTGAAAACAGAAATGTTGGAAAGTTGGAAAAATAGAATGTTGAATAGTGATTGGATACATTTTGGAAAGCAGTTTATATCTGTTATAATTGCAGATGCTCATATCCTGCACCCTAGGAATTCCACTTGTAGGTGTCTATTCTGGAAAAACTCTCACTCATTGGTATAATGAAAAATGCACAAAAAATGATCATTACAGCATTATAGTGGCAGAAAAAGGGGAAACTAGGCTAAATATCCATCAACTGGGGAGTGGTTCAATAAGTTGTGTGGATACATAGCAGTGAAAGTAAATGAACTATAGCAATAGGTATCAACATGGATGAACCTAGTAATGTAATGCTGGAAATTAAAAAGGCTCAGTCTTTAGAATATACCCTTTTGTAAAATAAGCAGAACAGTTCAGTGTCTTATTTAAGGATGCATACATAAATTATAAAAATATAAAGGGATTTATGAGAATGATTATTGCCAAAATCAGAAGAGCCAATACCGCCAGTGAGGTGGAAGGAGCACGGAAGATGTGGTCCAGGGAGGGTATGCAGCAGCCTTTCCCTATGTTGGCAGTGCTGTATTTCCTAAGGTGGTTCATGGGTAACACAAATGGTGACTGTATTGCTCCAGGTAACTTTTATACGAATTGTTGCAGAGGAAGTAGAGAATCACCAGGAGTCCTTTTGAGAAGCTTGGCCATGGACAAGAGCAGAGAAGAGTTAGAGTGCTATCTGGAGAGAGATATAGGGTTAGGGAAGTCTTTATTTTTATAAAGAAGAACATGTTTGTTTTGTTTGTTTATTTTATTTTATTTTTAAAATATTTTATTTATTTATTTGGCAGATAGATCACAAGTAGGCAGAGAGGCAGGCAGAGAGAGAGAGGAGGAAGCAGGCTCCCCGCTGAGCAGAGAGCCCGATGTAGGGCTTGATCCCAGGACCCTGGGATCACGACCTGAGCTGAAGGCAGAAGCTTAACCCACTGAGCCACCCAGGTGCCCCTGTTTTTATTTATTATTATTTTTTTAATAAAGATTTTATTTATTTTTTTGACAGATAGAGATCACAAGCAGGCAGAGAGGCAGGCAGAGAGAGAGAGGAGGAAGCAGGCTCCCTGCCAAGCAGAGAGCCCGATGCGGGACTCGATCCCAGATCGCTGAGATCATGACCTGAGCCGAAGGCAGAGGCTTAACCTACTGAGCCACCCAGGCGCCCTGTTTGTTTGTTTTTAAAGAAGAATATGTTTGAATGCTCCTGGGAAGGATTCACAAGAGAAGCAGAAATTGAAGTTGCTAGAGAGAAATCAGTAATTGTTAAAGGTCTAGGAGAAGATAGCAAAATGGGCATACTTGTTCTTTGACAGGAAAGAGGTAAGTTCTCTCTCTCTCTTTTTTAAAGATTATATTTATTTATTTGACAGAGATGACAAGTAGACAGAGAGAGAGAGAGGAGGAAGAAGCAGGCTCCCCATGGAGCAGAAAGCCTGAGGCGGGGCTCAATCCCAGGACCCTGGGATCATGACCCGAGCCAAAGGCAGAGGCTTTAACCCACTGAGCCACCCAGGTGCCCCCCTCTCTTTTTTAAAAAATGTTTTATTTATTTATTTGAGAGAGAGAGTGAAAGAGAGACAGTATGAGAGGGGAGAGGTCAGAGGGAGAAGCAGACTCCCCACCGAGCAGGGAGCCTGATGAAGGATTTGATCTCAGGACTCTAGGATCATGACCTGAGCCGAAGGCAGTTGCTTAACTGAGCTATCCAGGTGCCCCTAAGTTCTCTTTTTAACCAGAGGAAAGAAGAGAATGGATGCAGATACTGGTAGCTCCAAAGTTGATGGTTGATTGCTGAGAGGATTTCTCTCTTCTTCTTCTTTTTTTTTTTTTTTATGGAGAGGGGAGAGGGAGAGAGAGAGAATCTCAGGCAGGCTCCACATTCAGTGTGGAACTTGACCCCGGGCTAAATCCCACAAACCTATGAGAGCATGGTCTGAGCCTGTATCAGGATTCTAACACTTAACCAACTGCACCACCCAGGCATCCTTCTCTCTTTAATCTTTAATATTCTAGTTTTAGTCTTTGTCTGGTAGGACAAGGTCATTTGTGGAATGCAAGTTAGGAGAGAGTGCTAGGACTCCATGAAAATATTTGTGAGGAATAGGAAAGAACATCCATCTGCAAAAGATAGTAAAATTTTGTGAAGCTTTGAGGGCCTAGTTGAGAGTGAATTATGAAAAATGATTATGGGAAATTCAGATAATATATAAAGATACGATGAGGAAAGCACAAATCGTTTGCAATTATCTTTGCTTCCATGTGTTTCCTGATAGTTTTTTAGAAATAACTTTCTAAAAAAATTTTTATTTATTTGATAGAGAGAGAGAGATCACAAGTAGGCAGAGAGGCAGGCAGAGAGAGAGGGGGAAGCAGGCTCCCTGCTGAGCAGAGAGGCCCAAGGCGGGACTCGATCCCAGGACCCTGAGATCGTGACCTGAGCCGAAGGCAGAGGCTTAACCCACTGAGCCACCCAGGCACCCCTGATAGTTTTTTAAACCCAAAGGCTGTGAAAGTCTCGCTACCAATTTGGGGGCAGAGGTCCTGCTCTGCAAAATAGTTTTGGGACCTATATTTTGTTACTAGTGGCTTTGATCTCTGGTGTAGGATCTTTGTTTCCCTGCCTTTTAGGAATTAACCTCTTCAGATTCATTGTGATCTTAGCTCAAGTCTCATTTAGACTTTTGGAGTTTAAATTATTTGATAATCTGGTAGTGGAATGGCTCTGTTTGTCAGCAGTATAGTTGTTCTAAGACAGTAATTGAAAAAAAAAAAAAACCATTGTAGTTAGTTCTGAACACCACTTGTAAGAAGCAAGTTAAGGGTCACATTTTACTTTTTAAATTTTTCAAAATAAAAAAATTTAAAGAATGCCTGGGTGGCTTAGTTGGTTAAGTGTCTGACTCTTAATCTCAGCTCAGGTCTTAATCTCAGGGTTGTGAGCATGGAACCTACTTAAAAAATTAAATTTGGGGGGCGCCTGGGTGGCTCAGGTCATGGTCTCAGGGTCCTGGATTCGAGCCCGGCATCGGGCTCTCTGCTCAGCAGGGAGCCTGCTTTTCCTCTCTCTCTCTGCCTGCCTCTCGCCTAGTTGTGATCTCCCTGTCAAATAAATAAATAAAAATTTAAAAAAATTAAATTTGGGGTGCCTGGGTGTCTTAGTTGGTTAAGTGACTGCCTTTGGCTCTGTTGGGATTGAGCCCCGCATTAGGCTCTCTGCTCAGTGGAGAGCCTGCTTCTCCCTTTCTCTCTGCCTGTTGCTCTACCTACTTGTGTTCTCTCTCTCTGTCAGATAAATAAAATCTCAGAAAAAAAATTAAATTTAAAATGCTATAGACTAACACATGTATTTCTTAAGAGATTATAGAAGATGAATTTCTGGTTCATTGGGAATGCACATTAAAATTTTACTGCGTACTTACTGTAACTTCTCTTGTGGTAAAATATACATAACACAAAATTTATTATTTTAATCATTTTAAGTGTGACATTAAATACATTCACAGTGTTGTGCAACCATAACCATTGTCTTTTTACAGAAAATTTTCATCATCCCAAACAGAAACTGTATTCCCATTAAACCTAATTCCCCATTTCTTCTTCTACTTCTTTTTTTTTTTTCTTTAAAGATTTTATTTATTTATTTGACACACAGAGAGAGGCAGAGGGAGAGAGAGAGAGAGAATCCCGACATAGGACTCTATCCCAGGACCTTGAAATCATGACCTGAGCCAAAGGCAGAGGCTTAACCTGTTGAGCCAGGTGCCCCCCATTTCTTCTTATACCCAGCTCCTGGCAACCACAATTCTACTTTCTCTGAATTGGCCTTTTCTTTTAACCTCATATAAGTGGGATCCTATAGTATTTATCTTTTTTCTGACTGGCTCATTTCACTTTGTGTAATATCCTTAAGGTTTTCCATGTTGCAGCATGTCAGAATGACATTCTTTTTTAAGGCTGAATAATGTTCCACATTTTGTTTATCCATTCATCTTTCAGTGGGCACTTGGATTACTTCTACCTATTGACTGTTGTGGATAGTGCTGCTGTGAATATGGGTATACAAATATCTGAGTCCCTGCTTTCAGTTCTTTTGAGTATAGAGTATAGACTTAGGAGTGTGATTGCTGGATCACACGAAATTCTGTGTATATGTTTTGAGTAACCACCAAACTGTTTTTGTACTGCAACTACACCATTTTACATTCCCACCAGCAAAGCACAGGGTTCCAGTTTCTCAGCATTCTTACGAACAGTTGTTATTTTTTTAATTTTAATTTTTATTTATTTATTTTTTTATAAAAAGATTTTATTTATTTATTTGACAGACAGAGATCACAAGTAGGCAGAGAGGCAGGCAGAGAGAGAGGAGGAAGCAGGCTCCCCACCGAGCAGAGAGCCCGATGCGGGGCTTGATCCCAGGACCCTGGGATCATGACCGGAGCCGAAAGCAGAGGCTTTAACCCACTGAGCCACCCAGGCGCCCCAATTTTAATTATTTAAAATAGCCATCCTAATGGGGGGGTTACGTGGTAAACTATTGTGGTTTTGATTTGCATTTCCCTAATGACAAATGATGTTGAGCATCTTTTCATGTATTAATGGGCCATTTTTTTCTTCCTTTTTAAAAATTTTAATTCCGGTGTAGATAACATATGTATTAAAATATTTATTGGCCATTTTTATATGTTCTTTGGAGAAATGTTTATTAAGTCCTGTGTCCCGTTTTTTATTATCTTGGCACTTCTTTAGAAAATTCATTATAAATGTATGTTTCTGGACTCTCAGTTCTGTTTAGTGACTTGTATGTTTGTAGTATGTTTTGAAATTGAGAAGTGTTTATCTTCCAGCTTGCTCTTGCAAGAGTTATTTTGTTTTGGCTTTTGAATTCCCATATGAGTTTTAGGATCAGATTATCAGTTTCTACAAAGAAGTTGGCTGGGATGATAGAGATTGTGTTGAATCTATAGATGAGTTTAGGAAGTATGTCCATCCTAACAATAAGTAAATCTTCTGTTCCATGAATATGAGGTGAGATGTCTTTCCAGTTATTTAGGTCTTCTTTTATTTCTTTGATTTTTATTGTTTTCAGAGTATGGTTTCTTGTTTTTTGTTAAATTTATTTTTGAGTACTTATTCCTTAAGATAATACCATACTTGAGAAGAATGTATATTCTTTTTTAAAAATATTTTATTTATTCATTTGACAGAGAGATCACAAGTAGGCAGAGAGGCAGGCAGAGGGGGGGGGAAGCAGGCTCCCTGCTGAGCAAGGAGCCCAATGTGGGACTCGATCCCAGGACGCTGGGATCATGACCTGAGCCGAAGGCAGCTGCTTAACCAACTGAGCCACCCAGGCGTCCCAAGAATGTATATTCTGTTGTAGTAGAGTGTTGTATATGTATCTGTTAGGACTTGTTGGTTTATTATAGTGTGTTTAAGTTCAATATATCAAATCTTGAGAGACTGTAATGTTTGTCTTTATTTATATCCTTTATCCCTTGAGTAACACCAGATTTTTGTTTTAGATTTTATTTATTTATTTGGCAGAGAGAGAGAGCACAAGCAGGGGGAGTAGCAGGGAGAGGGAGAAGCAGGCTCCCTGCTGAGCAAGGAGCCCAGTGAGGGGTCTTGATCCTAGGACCCAGGAATCATCACCTGAGCTGAAGGTAGACGCTTATTTGACTGAGCCATCCAGGTGCCCCAACACCAGATTATTTTAATGATATGAGACCTCATTTGTTTCTGATAGGGAGACAGGCAGTTTAAGCAGGGGGTGAGGAGCCTGAATTATTTAAGGAAATGCACTGGTCTTCAGTCCATCAGTAAGGTCATGAAGATAGAAGAATAGTTGACAAATGGTAGTAATCAGGAATCCTTTTCAAGCTGTTAATATTCTTTTATTCTTTCTTAAAAACAGCTTTATAGAGATAAAATTTCATAAAATTCACTTGTTTTTTTAATTAAAAAAATTTTTTTTAAAGATTTTTTTACTTATTTATTTGTTAGAGAGAGAGAGAGAGTGAGCACAGGCAGACAGAGTGGCAGGCAGAGGCAGAGGGAGAAACAGGCTCCCTGCCGAGCAAGGAGCCCAATGTGGGACTCGATCCCAGGATGCTGGGATCATGACCTGAGCCGAAGGCAGCCGCTTAACCAACTGAGCCACCCAGGCGTCCCAAATTCACTGTTTTTAAGTGTACAGTTGAGCGATTTTTTTTTTTAAGATTTTATTTATTTATTAGAGCGAGCGAGCGAGCACAGACAGAGTGGCAGGCAGAGGCAGAGGGAGAAGCAGGCTCCCTGCCAAGCAAGGAGCCCGATGCAGGACTCGATCCCAGGACGCTGGTATCGTGACCTGAGCTGAAGGCAGCTGCTTAACCAACCGAGCCACCCAGGCGTCCTCAGTTGAGCGATTTTTAATCGGTTTATTGAGTATGCAGCTATCATCACAGTTTATTTATAGAACATTTTCATCACCCAGAATGATCTTTTGTGTTCATTTGCAGTCACCCTTCATTCTTTGTTTTATAGAATTTTTTTATAGATTTTTTTTTAAGATTTTATTTATTTATTGGACAGAGATCACAAGTAGGCAGAGAGACAGGCAGAGAGAGGAGGAAGCAGCCTCCCTGCTGAGCAGAAAGCCCGATGTGGGGCTTGATCCCAGGACCCTGGGATCATGACCTGAGCCGAAGGCAGAGGCTTTAACCCACTGAGCCACCCATGTGCCCCCATTCTTTGTTTTAATCCTTTATTCTTGTGTAGTAGTAAATACTCAGATACATTCAAATACTTCTTTCATTTAATCATCATCATCAGAGTAGTCCACACTACTCTTTTATTTTATAAAAGACAAAACTGAGATTTAGGGACGTTACTTAACCTAAAACATATATTTAGTACATTATATAACCAGAACTAAAACTCAGGTATCTTTTCTTGTTCCATTTACTAAATTATCATGCCTCAACTCTTTATAATTCAGTTGACGTTTGGAATTTATATTACTTTATTAATGTATTTAAGGAGTAAATTAAGAAGTAATTGCCTGTGTTGGTTTTTGGTTAGTAGATATTTGATATTTGAGAATATTAGCCAGGATATTACTCTACATCTCGATGATCAAATAGTCCTTGCTTATAACTAAACCACCTGAATCACCTATGATTTGAGGTACTGTGTGTTAGGAGATAAAGGGTCATCTTGAGAACTGATACCTTAGCCCCTCGATGATCACAGAAAAATAAGGGAGGACCTCTCTTTTGCCTCTAAATATTCATCCAGTAGGTGGTTACTACACACATACCATGTGTTCTGAGTTATTCTTGATACTCTTCTGAGATCGCTATTCTTTTTTTTTTTTTTTTAAGATTTTATTTATTTATTTGTCAGAGAGAGTGAGCACAAGCAGACAGAGTGGCAGGCAGAGGCAGAGGGAGAAGCAGGCTCCCCGCTGAGCAAGGAGCCCGATGTGGGACTCGATCCCAGGATGCTGGGATCATGACCTGAGCCGAAGGCAGCTGCTTAACCAACTGAGCCACCCAGGCGTCCCTGAGATCGCTATTCTTAATCCCTCTCTCATTGCCTGCCTTTTTTCCCCAAGAGGTCCTAAGGGTCTTCAGAGAAGTATAAATGGCAGAGAAGTGACCTCTTTCTAATTTGCCTGGTTGCTCTAGAATTGGCTGGAGCTGCTAGTAGTGGGTGGATGAGACTTTTGTAATAACTGTAGTGGGTGGCAGGGGCTGCTAATGAAAGCCAGCTGTTTCCTTCCTTCCGTACCTCAATCCCATGTCGTCCCTAGTAGAACTCACTTTTGGTCTCTTTGGATACTAAATAAGTGAGAATTTAAGATATAGATAGCATAGTATCTGTATTATTGGAATTTAAAATTATCCATTTAGATTAATTATAGTTAGCCCACAGAAATAAAGAATGGGAAACTCCAGAGAGGCTGAACAGTTGCAGATCAAGATGAAGGAAGGAAGCAGACAGAAGAAAGAGTTCGACCGACTTGGAGAGAGTATTAACAAATTTCCCCAACTGCAGTACAGTTTATTTACTGTGAAGGGATTGAGGACAGTTTAGGCAGGGCCTGCCAGTAAAGTTTGGAATGGTCTTCCAGGAGAAGAGGCAGAAGACTTGAAAGCAGGTAGTCAGAGTTGGGATGCACACTTATTTATTTATTTTTTTAATTATTATTTTTTTTTAAGATTATTTATTTATTTATTTGTCAGAGAGAGAGGGAGAGAGAGCGAGCGAGCACAGGCAGAGGCAGAGGGAGAAGCAGGCTCCCTGCCGAGCAAGGAGCCCGATATGAGACTCGATCCCAGGACGCTGGGATCATGACCTGAGCCGAAGGCAGCTGCTTAACCAACTGAGCCACCCAGGCGTCCCAAGGGATGCACACTTTAATATAAGTTTGAATCTTAACCTGATATTCCTCAGTTAAAATATGTGACAGATTGTGAAAGCATAGTTATCACATAATCAAAAGACTATCTCTTTAACAGAGAAATAGACAAAAGGTATGAAGAGGCAGTTCACAAAAGGAGAAATAAAAGTGGCTAACACACAAAATAGGTGCAATCTATCAGGAAATTCAGTAGAATGCAGTTGACTGTGAGAGACTATGTGTGATTCTCCATTTTATCCCTACATCCTAGCATTGTGCCTAGCAATAGTAGATAGGCTCATATATATATATATTTTTTAGATTTTATTTATTTGTTAGAGAGAGAGAGAGAGAGCGAGCACAGGCAGACAGAGTGGTAGGCAGAGGGAGAAGCAGGCTCCCTGCTGAGCAAGGAGCCCGATGTGGGACTCGATCCTGGGACCCTGGGATCATGACCTGAGCCAAAGGCAGCTGCTTAACCAACTGAGCCACCCAGGCGTCCCGATAGGCTCATATATTTGTTGGGCAGATGAAATAAACACATGAAATTAGGTTTTTCCCCTCTTGGATTGGTGGCATAATTTTTTTTTTTTTTTAAAGATTTTATTTATTTGTCAGATAGAGAGCACAGGAGCTAGCACAGGCAGACAGAGGGGCAGGCAGAGGCAGAGGGAGAAGCAGGCTCACTGCTGAGCAAGGAGCCCGACGTGGGACTCGATCCCAGGACGCTGGGACCATGACCCGAGCCAAAGGCAGCCGCTCAACCAACTGAGCCACCCAGGCGTCCCTTGGTGGCATAATTTAAGAAGACTCCTAATGCCTAGGATTGAAAATGGCATGATTAAAGGGCAGTCTTGTATTTTGTTGGTGGGTTGTCTACTGATACAGTCTTTTTGGAAAGCAGTCTAGTGATACACATTGAAAAGATATAGCATGTACCCTTTGATATCACAATTCCACATCTAGGAATTAATGTGAAACTAAAATAGTTCCATATACAAAAGTTCACTGTAATGTTTATAATACTAAATTCTGGTCGTGACCTAATTATCTACTAGGTGCTTTCTGGTTAAATGAATACTATACAGTCAATAAAAAAAATTCATAAATATTGATGTAGAATTATGTTCATTGTTTATTAAATGAAATAAGAATTATATGTATAATAATTTTTGCATGTTTATGACTATATGTGACTCCTCACAGCATTGTTTATTTCAAGGGAGTGAAATTGTTGATGACTTTGAATTTCTACTTTATATTAGCCATATTAGAATTTTTGAGTGAAGAGTATTGCTTTTATAGTTGGAAAAACAAAACCATTAAGGTTTATCTCTTGAAAAATGCATAGGTGGAAGAATACTTATAATTCACGCTTATAGGAACAGCCAAAACATTTACTGAGGGCCAAGAAAGAAGATACAGCTAAATAGGGAGACATCCTATTTCTCATGTATGAAAACTGCATATTCACATTTCCATTTTCTGGTATTTAGCTTATAAGAGTTGAGTATTAGTTGTCACATTCTGATGTTAGTTGAGTTAGTTGTATCTAATTCTTATTTATATCTTCAGCACCTCAACAATTCTACTTCTGAATTTACCCTAAAGAAATAGTGATTAGTCATATTACAAATGTTGTGTTCCATCTACTTACTCTCATGTTACAGCAGTGATGGAAATTCCTCCAAGTTCTTTGGCAAAGATCTACCTCATTTGTTTTTTTCGTTTTTTTTTTTAAGATTCTTATTTATTTATTTGTCAGAGAGAGAGGGAGAGAGAGCGAACGAGCACAGGCAGAGTGGCAGGCAGAGGCAGAGGGAGAAGCAGGCTCCCTGCCGAGCAAGGAGCCCGATGTGGGACTTGATCCCAGGACACTGGGATCATGACCTGAGCCGAAGGCAGCCGCTTAACCAACTGAGCCACCCAGGCATCCCTACCTCATTTGTTTTAATAAACTATGGTTTGTTTGTTTGTTTTAAATTTTAGTTATTATTTGACAGAGAGAGAGAGATCACAGGTAAACAGAGAGGCAGGCAGAGAGAGAAGGAGAAGCAGGCTCCCCATCAAGCAGGCAGCCCGATGTGGGGCTCGATCCCATGACCCTGAGATCATGACCTGAGCCGAAGGCAGAAGCTTAACCCACTGAGCCACCCAAGCGCCCTAATAAACTATGGTTTTAATAAACTATTAACTCTTTTTCTATTC
This sequence comes from Taxidea taxus jeffersonii, assembly GCA_003697995.1. Classification (NCBI taxonomy): domain Eukaryota; kingdom Metazoa; phylum Chordata; class Mammalia; order Carnivora; family Mustelidae; genus Taxidea; species Taxidea taxus. The sequence continues at coordinate 9,617 of RCUC01133427.1, read as the reverse complement.
TTGATTATTTTCAGTTGTTTTACCACTAACAACAGTTTGTCAGTAAACATCTTTGTAGCTTATGGAAATGTAAGCCATAAGCTTATAGGGTATAGCCCTGCAAGTGAGGCTGCTGGGTTGAAGGGCTCTTGGACTTTTTCTGAGTTTGAAACACCACTTTACCATTTTAATGACTATGTCATTTTAGAGATTTTATTTATTTGAGAGAGAGAGAGAGCGTGAATGCACAAGCAGCATGAGGGGCAGAGGGAGAAGCAAAGTCCCTGCGACATGGAGCCCAGTGCAGGTCTGGTTTCCAGGACTCCAGAATCACCACCTGAGCTGAAGGCAGACACTTAACCAACTGAGCCACTCAGGTGCCCCAGTGACTATGTCATTTTAGAAAAATACTTGGTTCTTGGGGCACCTGGGTGGCTCAGTGGGTTAAAACCTATGCTTTTGGCCCTGGTCGTGGTCCCAGGGTCCTGGGATAGAGCCCCGAGTTGGGCTCTCTGCTCAGCAGGGAGCCTGCTTCCTCCTCTCTCTGCCTGCCTCTCTGCCTACTTGTGATCTCTGTCTGTCAAATAAATAAAATCTTTAAAAAAAAAAAAAGAAAAATATTTGGTTCTTAACTGTTGTTATTAAATAGAACATTTTATTTTATTTATTTGTTTTCAAATTATTTTTATTTATTTTTCAACGTAATTTCTATACCCAGTGTGGGGCTCCAGCTCACAACCCTGAGATCAAGAGTTCTGTCTGTGCTCCACCGACTGAGCCAGCCAGGTACCCTTAGAACTTTTTTTTTTTTTTTTCAGATTTTATTTATTTATTTGACAGAGATCACAAGTAGACAGAGAGGCAGGCAGAGAGGGGGAAACAGGCTCCCCGCTGAGCAGTGAGCCTGATGAGGGACTTGATCCCAGGATTCTGGGATCATGATCTGAGCCGAAGGCAGAGGCTTTAACCCACTGAGCCACCCAGGTGCCCCACCCTTAGAACATTTTAAAAAAATGTTTAATTTATTTGAGAGATAGAGTAAGAGAGAGAGAGATCATGAGCACAGGAGGGTTAGAGGGAGAAGCAGACTCCCCACTAAGCAGGGAAGCCCCTGCAGAACTGGATCCCAGGACCCTGGGATTATGACCTGAGCTGAGGGCAGACACTTAACTAACTGAGCCACCCGGGGACCCACCTCTGGAACTTTTTATATAAAACATTCTTTCCTCATTGAATTTGACTTGTTGCTTGTTAAAATCCCATGTATCTTTGATTTATTTCTGGCATCTATTTTGAAGATCATTTTGTTGATTTCTTATAGTACCATGCTATTTTGATAATGATGATGGTTTATAGTAAATATTAATATCTGCTATGACAAATTCTTCTTGTTCTCTCTCCAGTACTAAGTATATGACAGGTGCTTATTGCATATTTGTTAAGTTAACAAATAGACTTAATAAATATTAAATATTAAATCTTTCCTTAGTTAAATTTGGGAAGCCTATTTACTTTAGGAAAGCTGAAGCTTGGCATGTTGCTGGTGTCCCCTGCTAGCCAAGAATGGTATTACACATTTTCAAGTGTGATACACAGTGATGTAGAGGAGGAGTTGAGAATTGGATGATCACTTTTAACATGGAGATAGGAAGGGGCACATGTTAGGCCCGACAGAAATACTTTAAGCCCTGAGAAGAGACAGTTTGATAATAAATCCCAAGGCTGAAAAATACTAGAAAGTACCTGTAGTGCTCTACTATATAACCTTTATAACTCTTTTCCTTCTATCTTATTTTAAAAAATTTCAAACTTATAATATAGTATATGTCCATATTCTCTTCACGTGGTTATACCATTTGTCAGTATTTTTGCTGTAATTGTTGCAGCTGCTCCACCGTTCTCTTGTCTGTTTGTCCTCTCCCTCCTTCCTACTCCCCCAACTCTCTCTGCATGCAAGCACGCACGCATATACTCTTGCTTTGTTTCTACCATTCACTTACTATCTATACATACTAGATCTGTATTCAGATGGGTGCTGAACCATTTGAGAGTTGCAGATCTTATGATGACATTTCATCCATGTATGTTTTGTATATCCTGAGAACCCAGAACATTCTTCTCTATAACCATATACAATTATCATAGTTCAAAAACTAAACATTTGATATGATTATCTGCAATACCGTTCATATTCAGGTGTCCCCACGTTTCCCTATAATACCCTTCACAACCAGTTTTTTCTCCCCAGATCCAGTATGTGCATCATGCATTGCCTTTAGTTGTTGTCTCTCCTTGAATATAGAAGAATATAGAAGTAATGCCTAGCCTCTTTTTTTGTTTGTTTTCATGATACTAGCATTTTTGAAGAGTCCAGGCCAATTTTTGCAGACTTAAGGTTGTCCGCTTATTCCTGATTAGATTCGTTTTAAAGTTTTAGCAGAGGGGCGCCTGGGTGGCTCAGTGGGTTAAGCCTCTGCCTTCGGCTCAGGTCATGATTCCAGGGTCCTGGGATCGAGCCCCGCATCGGGCTCTCTGCTCGGCAGAGAGTCTGCTTCTCTCTCTCTCTCTGCCTACTTGTGATCTCTGTTTGTCCAATAAACAAATAAAATCTTTAAAAAAAAAAATAAAGTTTTAGCAGAAGGAATACCTAGGTGGTAATATATCTTTAGTGCATCTCATCAGAAGACATCATGTCATTTTATCCCATTAATTGATAATGTTAAGTCTTGATTGCTTGATTAAGGGTATTGTTTACTGCACTTCTCTATTTTATTTTATTATTATTTTTTTAATGTGGAACGCTTCATGAATTTGCGTGTCATCCTTGTGCAGGGGCCATCCTAATCTTCTCTGTATCATTCCAATTTTAGTATATGTGCTGCCGAAGCGAGCACCGCACTTCTCTATTTTAAAGATTTTTTTCTAATAGTCTGTGGCCTGATACTGAAGATTCCATTCCCCCCAACTTTTTGCCCAGTGGTTTTAGCATTTATTGGTGATTTTTTTTCTGTTGATGATTCTTGGCTCAGTCATTACTTCAATGGTCACAAAAAAGTGATTTTCTAATTCTTTTATTTCTTCTGCATTTATTAGTTGACATTCTTCTCTAAAGAAGGACATTTACTCCCTACTTTTTTTCTCTTTTATTTTTTGCTATTACCACTCTGAACTCAGGGATTTGTGTTTTTTGGAGTTATTTTGTTTGTCTGTTTTTTAAGATTGTATATATTTATTTGAGAGGAAGAAAGAGAGCATGCACGAGAGAGCAAGCATGTGTGTGCATGCGAGAGCACAAGAGCAAGGGGAGGGAGAAAGCAGATTCCCCGCTGAGCAGGGAGCCCCAGAATGCTAGAATCTTGACTTGAGCCAGAGGCGGCTGCTTAACCGACTGAACCACCCAGGTGCCATTTTTTTGTTTTTTAACAAGGCTCCACACCCAACATGGTGCTTGAACTCATGACCCCAAGATCAAGAGTAACATGCTCTACTGACTGAGGTAGCCAGGGGCCCCTCAGGGACTTTTTTTAACTCATTTGGTTATACTCCATTCTTGTCTTTATTTTGATGCTAATGTTTCCAAATCTCACTGGTGAGAGCACCTTCAGGCTGGTTGGCATGCCCTTTTGATGCTGTCATCTGTTGTTGTGCATTTTCTTGCTGTTGAGATGTTTTAAGATCTCTTTGTACTTCCTCTGCTGCAGCCTTTGGAATGAACTATTTCTCCAAGAAGTCCTATTCCACTTCAGTAGGAAATGATATTAGGAATCAGAATTTGGGTGCTGAGGCTGCTTCCTTCTTCTAGTATGTTGCTGCTTCTAGACTCTTTCGTTGTACAGAAATGGAGGGCATGTCTGTGTCTGTCTCTCCTGATCAGTAAGATAGATTGATAGGTAGAGATTTTTTAAATATATAAGCATGTGTTCATAGTACTACTTCTAGGTCCTAATCCTCCAAGGTTCTTTTTCTCCCTATTTCTTGGTATTTTTGTACCTCTTCTCTCTCATAGTAACATGCCTGGATCCCCCAGAATCTCAGTATATTTACTTATTTGCTCCATTTTGTAGCAATGAAATTGCTATACCATTATGCTATACCATAGAATGTTCTTAATGTATCAATTTAACATAAGTACTTGATGGGTACTTAAAACAGTTTACCATAGGTAATTAAAAATTTTTAGGTGGAGAACTCTCCTTTCTACTTGTTAATACTCTTTTATTTTTATTTATTTATTTTTAAATATTTTATTCATTTATCTGATGGGGAGAGATCACAAGTAGACAGAGAGGCAGGCAGAGAGAGAGGAGGAAGCAGGCTCCCCACCAAGTGGAAAGCCCAATGTTGGGCTCAATCCCAGGATCCTGAGATCACAATCTGAGGCGAAGGCAGAGGCTCCAACCCACTGAGCCACCCAGGCGCCCCTGTTAATACTCTTCAAAAAAATTTTTGTTTTGGCAGTCTCACGGATTTTGTTTTGATGTAGCAATTAGCTAATTTTAACCAAATTCTTTTTCAGTATTGCAAATGTCCTGAAGGAAGTGCTGTGAAATAGGTTTGTCTGTACAACAAAGATATACTTCAAACTGGCTTATTTAAATTTCATGTTAATTTTAGGGGAGCTCAAATTGATCACTGGAATTATTACCTTGCAGGAAACTTTATCTTAGGCAGAGATACTGATGTTTTTAAGATTTTATTTATTTATTTGACAGAGAAAGAGAGACAGTGAGAGAGGAAACACAAGCAGGGGGCATGGGAGAGGGAGAAGCAGTCTTCCCCCTGAGCAGGGAGCCGTACACAGGGCTCGAACCCAGGACCTTGGGATTATGACCTGAGCTGAAGGCAGATGCTTAACTGACTGAGCCACCCAGGTGCCCCAGCACTCATTTAATTTTTGTTTTTATTCTTGGCAGTCTTGTTAAAAGGAAATACTCAGTCAGATGACTTTCATTGTTTAAGAAAAAAAAACATTTTTTATTGGATTATAGGAGGAATTTTATTGTGGGAATCATATCTATTTCTGCAATAAATGTACAAGTGTTTCCTGCATGATTATTTTAGTGCTTTAATTAAATCATAGTTTAAGGAAGGTGTTTCTTTTTTTAAGGAATTGAATTTAGGAAATGTAAGGAAATTAGTATTTTATATACTCCTTAGACTCTTTGGATACAAATAACCTCATATGTAGCAGCACCATAGTTGTAGAGGTCTATCTGAAACCTGATTGCTATTGATATACATTTAATAGTTGGTTCAAGTGTACTGGAGGGTTATATAGGTTCTTTGGTTTCACTCTATGAATACCAAAGTGTAGATACTTTTTAGTATTTATTGAAGAAGGAATCAATCATACTTTTTTAAAAGATTTATTTATTTATTTTAGTGAGAGAAAGAGAGAGAGAGAGCATGAGCATGCAAGTGGGCATGGGGAGGGGAAGGAGGGGCAGAGAATCCCAAGCATAAGTGAGGCAGGTTTCATGAACCTGAGCTTGGATACCCAACCGACTGAGCCACTGAGGCACCCCGAAAGAATCAAATACTTTTTATGGTTCTTTAAAGAAAAAAATACACACACACACACACACACACACACACACACACACCCCACACACACACACCCCACTGAGGCACCCCGAAAGAATCAAATACTTTTTATGGTTCTTTAAAGAAAAAAATACACACACACACACTTATTTATTTATTTATTTGAGAGAGAGAGAGAGAGCACGAGAAGGGGGAGGGTCAGAGGGAGGAGCAGACTCTCTGCTGAGCAGAGAGCCTGATGCAGATCTCGATCCCAGGACTCCAGGATCATGACCTGAGCCAAAGGCAGTTACTTAACTAACTGAGCCACCCAGGCGCCCCACTTTCTGTGCTTCTGTATGGTGCTAAGTACCAGGGAGACCAAAGAAAGTGTATACTATCTCAGTACCTCAAAATAGCTTATATTCTTATCTAAGTTTATTATAATATTATACAAATAGAAACATCTGAATATTCATTTAGAACACTTAGAATACTTTTTTTTTTTTTAAGATTTTATTTATTTATTTGACAGACAGAGATCACAAGTAGGCAGAGAGGCAGAGAGAGAGGAGGAAGCAGGCTGTCCGCAGAGCAGAGAGCCCGATGCGGGGCTCGATCCCAGGACTCTGGGATCATGACCTGAGCCGAAGGCAGTGACTTTAACCCACTGAACCACCCAGGCGCCCCCTTAGAATACTTTTTAAATACTAAATTGGTTTGATAGTAAATTTTTATTTTTGAATGTTTACTTGCACTGTTCTAACCACAAAAAAATTCTCAAGAGTATATTGGTTTTGGTGTCCATTCTTTTTTTTTTTTTTTAAATATTTTATTTATTTAAGAAAGAGAGGGTACGTGAATGGGATAGGGGTTAGCGAAGAGGGTCAGAAGGAGAGGAAGAAACAGACTCCCCACTGACCAGGGAGCCCTTACATGGGCCTCAGTCCCAGCAGTCCCAGAATTCTGAGATCAGGACCTGAGCCCAAGGCAGGCCCTTACCTTACCTGACTAAGCCACCCAAGAGCCCCTGCTGTCCATTCTGACTTTACAATTATAATTTCTTTCCAATCTTGATTTATTTTAACTTTCTGAATAGATTTATGAATCAAGGCTAGAAATGCTCAGCAAGTATAACCTCGTTTTTTTCCCTTCGGTATCCAACAGAGCTCTCCGTGTCCCCATTCTCCACACCCCCCTCGCCAAACAAAACCAAGGTAAATGGTTTACTATCTCCAGGGAAGAATGTTGCTGGAGTCCCTGGCAATCCCTTATCCCAGGGTTCAACAACCTTTTTCATTATTATCCGTTTACCCATAAGTCCCTGCTGCTATAAAGAAATTATCTTCTTTGGTTTGTTCTTAGTGAAAATAGGACATGCTATAATGTTTATAGAAATGACACCCTTATTTTCCCCTCCATTCCAAAAGACTTTCTTTTTCAGTACAATTTCCACTACTATTACTAACCCAAGTTTATTTTAGATTCTATTACTGAAAGCCTCAGTTTTGCCATTTATTGAGGTATTAATTGAAATATTAATGTATTTAGAGCAGAAATGTCGTTTTTTAGGGTATCTAGAGCAACAGCAAAGCTGAGGTCAAACTGCCATAAGGATGGACACCAAGGAAGCTGTGTTTGGGACAAAAAGAAATCAAGATAAGGTAGATGCAAAGTAGAGAAAAAGCACTGGACCCTGGGGGGGAGGGAGTGGTAGGCGGGAGTGGGTTTGTGTCCCTCTAATGGCAAAGAATAGTTAGATTTCTGAAGAGAAAGCTGTGAAAGGCTTATAGGAAATCTTAAGGATTTGGGTTTAAGTACTACCTTCCATCTATCTGAATGTATAAGTTTTAACTCACTTTTAGCCAGCTGAATACTTTAAAAACTGGTAAGGTTAAGTGTTTCAGTGGGGTGGATCCTTCCTACTACTGTGGGCTAGTGTTTACTATCTCAATAGTTGTGCAAGACACTACTGGTATTAGTTGGTAAAACCATTACTGATACCCAGCTTCAGCACTAATGTCTGTTACTACTTGGAAGTCGGAAGGGAATCTCCAAACGAAACATTAAGCTCATGAACTGAGTACAGAACGTTTAATTTTAACTTTCCTTTTTGTGATACAAATATTGTGTTCCTCTTCTTAGCAACATGAACCGTGAAGACCGAAATGTGCTGCGTATGAAAGAACGGGAAAGGCGGAATCAGGAAATTCAGCAGGGCGAAGACGCCTTCCCACCTAGCTCTCCTCTCTTTGCAGAGCCATACAAAGTTGTAAGTAGCCCTGTGAATGGTTTTTCCCTCAACAGTGTGACACTTTTGCTTTTCAAGTATTTTTTTTTTAAGATTTTTTAAAAAAAATTTTTTATTAGAGAGAGAGAGAGAGAGAGCAAGCACAGGCAGACAGAGAGGCAGGCAGAGGCAGAGGGAGAAGCAGGCTCCCCACCGAGCAAAGAGCCCGATGTGGGACTTGATCCCAGGACGCTGGGATCATGACCCGAGCCGAAGGCAGCCGCTTAACCAACTGAGCCACCCAGGCGTCCCTGCTTTTCAAGTATTAAACTTGAATTTTTATAGTAGAAAAGAGTTACTCTCATATATGCGACTTAACATTTTTCCTTTCCTCTAAATAAGAATGTACGTTTTAAAAAAAAATGTACGTTTTTGGGGTAAACTTATCATTAGAGTATAACATACATACAGAAAAGCACACAAAACGTGTGTTTCAGCCGAAAGAATTTTCACAGCATGAACAACCTTATGTAATCAGTTCCCAGATCAAGAAACAGTATTTATTTTTTATTTTTTATTTTTTTAAAGATTTTATTCATTTATTAGTTAGAGAGAGAGAGAGCGAGCACAGGCAGACAGAGAGGCAGGCAGAGGCAGAGGGAGAAGCAGGCTCCCTGCGGAGCAAGGAGCCCGATATGGGACTCGATCCCAGGACGCTGGGATCATGACCTGAGCCGAAGGCAGCTGCTTAACCAACTGAGCCACCCAGGCGTCCCAAGAAACAGTATTATTAGCATCCTAAAGCCATCCTCAAACCCAAACTTCCTCCCCTCCCTCTGTTGCTATTTCATATTCTTGAAAATGTGGTCTGAATTAGCTCAGACATCGGTCTCTACATCCCAGGCTCTACCACTAACCCTGGGCAGGCATTTCACCTTTCTGAATTAAATTAAAATTTTGTAAATGGGTATGCATTGTGTACTGTTTCCTGGGTTCTTTTGGGTATGACGTCAATCAAAGACAAATATTTCAGAGATTCTTTTGTTTCTCTCTTATTTCTTGCCATTTGCTTTCTTAGTTTACTAAGTATCAATGACTATTACTATATTTGAATAAATGTATCTTCAGTATCAGTCTGGTTCCTTTTTCTGTTTTATTACTAAATTATCTGACTTTCTTTTTATGGGGCTTAATGAACAATATCCAATTTAGAGTAAAAGCTAGTTGTCAGAGATATTCAATAAAGTGAACCAATTGCTATTTTGTAACTATCATTGTACTTGATTTGGGATTACATAAAACACTGAATGATAACACTTTTGACAATTAACATGGCTGTAGAGGCCACAGGTGTCTCTAATATTTGATTTAGCTTTGGATCATTTGATATTCCCTTACATTTTAAAGACTTGTACTATGTATAATGGTATTGCAGCAGTGATGGCCATTGTTGGTTTACAGTGTGAGACTGTGAGTACGTTAGACTTTTTCTGATAATATAAATGTAACAGCATATTCTAGGTTTACCCTTATAACATTTGGTGTTTGTAGAAGCTATTTATGAGATCTGTAAAAGCCATTTTTAAAAAGATTTTATTTATTTATTCATTCATTTATTTATTTATTTGTTTGTTTATTTATTTGAGAGAAAGAGAGACAACACAAGTGGAGGGGAGGGGCAGAGGGAGAAGGAAAAGCAGACTCCCAACTGAGCTGCGAGCCCAACATGAGACTTGATCCCAGGACCCTGGGATTAGGACCTGAGCCAAAAGCAGATACTTAACCAATTAAGCCACCCAGGCACCCCTATTAAAGCCATTTTTTAGAAGTTTTTAAGGATTTTCATTTAAAGGCAGTTACACTGACGTCATTTATATGCACGTAA
>RCUC01133426.1:0-15131 GCA_003697995.1 Taxidea taxus jeffersonii | reverse complement strand
GTGTGTGTGTGTGTGTGTGTGTGTGTGGTGGGGGTGGAGGTTGGACTACTTAAATTTTAAGAGAAGTGAAACAGGAAAAGCCTTTGAAGAGAAATTATTCTGATCTTTCATACTATAACCAGCATAGAATATGTTTTGGAGTCTTCATCAGGAGACTATTTTTTCACAAAGTAATGGAGAGTTCCAAAGAGAAGTTATAACAAATGTAAGAAAGGAAATAAGAACAAGAGTTACCTTTCAAGGTTTCATGTTACTGTGGCATTTGTACTTGTGTGCTAGAGCAAAGGAGATGAGGAGAACAGAAGCTGGAGATAGGGTATATTTAAGCCAGGACCTGAAAAGGAGTAAGGAAGATTTAGATACAAATGGGCCCTCTTCCCTTCCCGCCATGCTTTCCCTTTGGCTCATATACACTATGCTGACACAGGGCAGGACAGACATTCATCACACCTGGGTGGAGTCTTCGTATAGTTTAAAATCCTGGTTCCCAATCAGAGGTGATTTTGCCCCTTAGGGGGCATTTGGCAATGACTGGATACATTTCCGATTGTCAGGACTTGTAGGGTGGGGATAGAGGCTAGGAATGCTGCTAAACATGCTGCCTACACAGCACAGTCCACCACAACAAATAATTATATTGCCCAAATGTCATTAGTTTTGAGATTGAGACACTGGTTTGAAGTATACAAGCATGTTAGATGGTTGAACTAGGGTACCCTGCTACTTGAGGTTATTTTGTCTGCAAACAAAAAAAAAAAACCCTCTTTAATGTAGGTAATAGGGGAAATGTAACAGAAAGCTGTTGGGGTGGGTCACCAAGTCTGGGAAAGGGCAGAACCTCACCAGCTCCTGAAACCTCATTGGGCAAGATAATTCTTTGTTGTGAAGTGCTGCTCCTTGTGGGATGTTTAGCAAAATGTCTGGTCTCTACCCACTAGATGCCAGTAGCTCTCCAGGCATTACCAAATGTTTCCTAAGAGTAAAAAATCTCTTGGTTGAGAACCACTGCTTTCACCTGTCACAACTCCCAATCTGTGGTCTTTCCTGTCAAGTTTGAGATTCCTGGGAGAGAGAACCTGTTTGGCCCAGTTCTACTTACCAACATAGATCAGTTAACAATGGCGAAGGGTCATAAAGCAAAGATAGGGTCATAGAGAGAACTGTTTTAAGTGTGGCTTGCTGTTCCATTTGGTGTCTTTAATAGTCACTGAACTAAATTAGATTTCAGAGGGCCTCATTTGCTACGGTAAAGGAGTTGAATTTCATCCCAGGAGGTGCCTGCTAATAAAGAATTCCAGGCAGAAGAGGGACATGATCATTAAAGATGTTTGGTTATCAGTTTGGTTTTGGAAATCAGGGTTCAGGAGTTCTTGACTGTGGTGGAAGTACGGTCTACAAAGGATCTCTGATTAATTTAAATAGAAAAGTAATATATCATTAAGGATATCATTCTACAGAATTTACGGAAGGCTTGGGGACCATACTTGGAAAGGGATTGATCCATGTCAGTTCTAATGATCTAGGAGAAACCACTTGACAATCTCAGCAAGATATGTTCCCTAAACTAAGGGGAGAGAACAAATAGACAGGGTGGCTTGAGAAGACTGTTGAATATTTGGAATATTTGTTAGGTAGGTTAGGAATGGTTGAACACTTGCCAGGTCTTGTGACTGAATGGCAAAGTGTTAGGGAGTTTAGGGTGCCTTTCGGTGTATTCATGGAATAGGTTACACTGTGCAAGGAAGTAAAGGGGGGAATAGCAACTGATAGTCTGGAAAGAATCAAAGGATTGGAAATTTTATCTGGGTGGGAGAGCAGTTGAGAAAAACAAGTGAAAGAACTGGAAGTATTGGAGGTTTTGTTTAGAAGTATTAAAGTTTAAAATTTCAGAGACGGATTAGGCCTAATATAGGGCAGGGTATCCATTAAGGCCATGGAAGAGAAGTTAAGGTGGATATAATCTTCTGGAGTGGAGTAAGGAGTGAAGTAGAGGAAGATGAGATTAAAGAGAAAAGTGGGCCAGACCTTGTGTGGCTTTGTAATGACTAAGGTCTATAATAATTTCCGAATTAAACATTCTTTTTTTAAAAAGATTTTATTTATTCATTTGACAGACAGAGATCACAAGTAGGCAGAGAGGCAGGCAGAGAGAGAGGAGGAAGCAGGCTCCCTGCTGAGCAGAGAACCCCATGCGGGGCTTGATCCCAGGACCCTGGGATCATGACCTGAGCCGAAGGCAGAGGCTTCAACCCACTGAACCATCCAGGCGCCCCCAAATTAAACATTCTTAAAGGGAAACACAACATGATTTAGACCGTCAGAAATTATTTTTTCAAATGATAATTTTGTATAATTATTGATAAGCTAATTACATCTTTCACTTTTATGTTAAAGCTTAGTAAATAATTTTGAGAGTTTATGTTTATCAGGTTCTCGAACACTGGGCATTGGAGATACAGAGATGGGTAAGACATGGTCTCAGCTCTTAGGAACCTTCAGTGATTCTTACTGTGGCATAGGAAGCATGAGTAGGATCACTAAATGTAACCTATTTCTAGAAATATACTGCCATATGAAGTTTGTGAGATTTGATTTACTTGGACTGGGCAATCAAGTTAATTATTACCTTTTGGGACTAGAAGTAAATTTACTTTTGTAATTTTGGGAATTTTTTAAAAGTAATTTTTAGTTACTTAAATTGACCATATTCTTTTGAAAATAACCCCCAATACTGTTGATTTTGACGCTAGATATATAACAGTTACTTATTTAACAAATATTTACTGAGTGCTGCTTTGTACCATGTACTAGCCCATAGTGCTGTGGCAAGAATCCCTGCCCTCTGGAATTTACATTTTTAATCAAAGGAGGCTGATAGTAAAAAAGTAAAGTACATTATACCAGTTTGTGGTAAGTGCTATTAAAAATATAACACAGGGAAAGGGGATAGGAAGTACAGAGAGAGGTAAGGGTGGTTTGCAGTTTTAGATTTGGTGATCAAGAAGGCCTAATTGAGAAGGTGGTATTTGAGAAGAGATATGAAAGAAGTAGTGGAAGTAAATGCAAAGATCCAGAAGTGGAAGCTTGCTTGTCATTTTTGAAAATCAAGGCCACCAACATGAGTGGAGTGAGGAGTGAAGTAAGTAGAGGAAGATGCATCAGAGAGAAAAGAGGGCCAGACCTTGTGGGGCCTTGTAATGACTTTAGCTTTTACCCTGAGTGAGATTGGAAACCACTTAAGGCTTTGAGCCAAGGATTACTCTGCATCCATGTAGGAAATAAATAATAGGAGCTCAAGGGCAGGAGCAGGAACCCAATTAAAAGTGTTAACTATCTAGGTGATAAAGGTTTTGGCTTGGATCTAGGTTGATGCAGTGGACTTGTTGAGATATAGTCGAGTTCTGTAGTTCAAAGGTAGAACCACAGGATTTGCTGACAGGTAAGATGTGAATTGAGAGAGAAGGAACAGTCATGACATAAGCAACTGAGAAGGTGGAGTTGCTGTTAACTACATAGAAGACTGCAGGAGAGGCAGGCTTAAGGTAGAGAAATAAGGAGTCTGGTTTTGGATGTATTATTAACTTGGAGATCCCTTTTATTTGTGAACTAACTTAGACTACACATTTTAGTTCTCTGTTCTGTGAAATGGAAGTAAATGCAAAGCAACCTTCAAAGGCCTAAGGAACCATGACTGAAGAAAAACACCAAGTTCAGCTTGATGAGAAGTAGTTTTTTAAGGAGACTTATGGACAGAAGCATTTCTTGGGGGGCTGCAAAGTGGGTAGATTTCCACAACCCTGCCTCTTGTGAAACCTGCTTTTATAGCTCTAGGGGCTGGGGAGTACATGCTAGGAGACTACCAGGGAGGAGCATATGTAAGAATAGGAAAATATCGGGGCGCCTGGGTGGCTCAGTGGGTTAAAGCCTCTGTCTTTGGCTCAGGTCATGATCCCAGGGTCCTGGGATTGAGCCCCACATCAGGCTCTCTGCATGGCAGGGAGCCTGCTTCCCTTCCTCTCTCTCTGCCTACCTCTCTGCCTACTTGTGATCTGTCAAATAAATAAATAAATAAAATCTTTAAAAAAAAAAGAATAGGTAAGTATCATAGTTATACCTCCAGAGCAGATCCGAAATGTTATGCCCCAAGGGTGTACTTAGGGGTGCTGTTAAATAAAAGGAAAGAATGGGAATGGGGGCTTTATTGAAGAGGACTTCAGGTCACAGAGTAGCCATCATGGTGTTGGTCTGGTTCACATGTCTGGTAGCACCAATGTCAAGTGTTTTGGGTGTGGTTATTCTTTGGTTTAGGTAGTACATAATTACAGCGAAATTGAATAGTGAGATTAATTTTAAGGGGTGGACTTTATAATGCTGTATTTTTTGCAATTAAGTATACTATGTAGAAGTATCAAGCATTTGCCCATTTCTGTCACACTGATTTCCAACTAACACCAGATATTGATTTTTCAGAAGTTAATTTCAGGAGATTGGTTTGTAAACTTTAGTTGAAAGGGGGCTTGGATGCTTGGTCCATTGGATGTTGTAATATTACCATTCTAGAATCAGAAGGGATTTTTTCTGGTCTCTGAGAAGGAAATTATTAAAACGTTAAGATTAATGACTTGCCCAAGGTTTGACAGGTAGTGTTGAGTGGTTAAGTCACTGATCCAGTATTCTTTTAATATGATTATTCTGTGCTGTCTGCTCAGGCTGTTGTTCTTCCCCAACAGTTTTCTTTGCTTTTACTCTATTTTCAGCATTTATTTATTATAAAATTTCAGTCTTACTGCTCTTTTGTGGTATTTCACCATCATGTTGCAGTATCCCTTAGGAGATTCTTTTATTATTTGGGAATCCTTTGGCTCTGTAGTCCTTTGAAGCTTGGGAAACAGCCTTTTGACTTAGCAATTCTGTGAAATTGAGAAAGCACAATTTCTCCATTTCATTATAATTGCATAATTTTTTTGCAATATTACACTTTGCCTTAACACTGCAGTTTCCAACATATATATTTCCGTAGTAAGTTGATTTCTTATCAGTTATATATGTTCTAAATGCTGTACATTATTTTGCATATGTTAGGATGAATAATTTAATATTTCTGTTAGATATTGGTATTTAACTAGTTGTTCTTAGTAACTGGAGCTCAGATTGAATGTAAGTTACAGGTGTAATTTATGATTATTTCCATGAGTGAAATATGAGCAGTTATCACATCAAGACCAAGTTATTAAAACAAAGTTGAGAGCTGTAACAAATATGATCCAGGATAGAGTAGTTATTTGTTTTTTAAGACATTAGGATTTACTTATTTTGAGACTTCTCCCAGACAAAATGAATGTTATATATAAATATTGAATCTCTAGATTAGTCTCTTCTTTAAGAGCTATATGTATATGTACTCCTTTCTACCCAAAAATACCGTTAAGAGAGAACTCTCTGGCTTCTTTTTGCCACTGCTAGCATAACATCAAGTGTTGTTTTCCTTTACTGTTATCTATTTGTAAACTTTTTGTTTGTAATTTTATTGTTAGGAATTAATATTTAGAGAGAAACTTAGAAATACCAGAAGATTCAGTCATTTTACAATTTGCTAAAACTGTGTTGTTAGGTACTAAATTCAGTTCCAATTCCAATTTTCTTGTGTAGAGATGGAACCTTATATATAAATGAACTGTACTATAAAAAGGGACATCATAAAATCTAAGATTTGTATTATTATTATTATTTTTTACTTTATTTAAGCTTTATTTAAACATATAATGTAACCCCACCACCCTCACCCAACCCCTCTTCCCCCCACCCCCCTCAGTTTGTTTTATGACATTAAGAGTCTCTTTTGGTTTTTCTCCCTCCCGATCCCATCTTCTTTCATTTTTACTTTTCCTACCACCTTAACTCCCACCCCCGTTGCATCTCCACTTCCTCATATCAGGGAGATCATGTGGTAGTTGTCTTTCTCCAGTTGACTTATTTTGCTAAGCATAATACGCTCTAGTTCCATCCATGTCGTCGCAAATGGTAAGATTTCATTTCTTTTGATGGCTGCATAGTATTCCATCGTATATATATACCACATCTTCTTTATCCATTCATCTGTTGATGGACATCTAGGTTCTTTCCATAACTTGGCTATTGTGGACATTGCTGCTATAAACATTCGGGTACACGTGCCCCTTTGGATCACTACGTTTGTATCTTTAGGATAGATACCCAGTAGTGCAATTGCTGGGTCATAAGGTAGCTCTATTTTCAATTTTTTGAGGAACCTCCATGCTGTTTTCCAGAGTGGTTGCACCAGCTTGCATTCCCACCAACAGTGTAGGAGGGTTCCCCTTTCTCCACATCCTCGCCAGCATCTGTCATTTCCTGACTTGTTCATTTTAGCCATTCTGACTGGTGTGAGGTGGTATCTCATTGTGGTTTTGATTTGTATTTCCCTGATGCCCAGTGATGTGGAGCACTTTTTCATGTGTCTGTTGGCCATCTGGATGTCTTCTTTGCAGAAATGTCTGTTCATGTCCTCTGCCCATTTCTTGATTGGATTATTTGTTCTTTGGGTGTTGAGTTTGCTAAGCTCTTTGTAGATTTTAGATACTAGCCCTTTATCTGATATGTCATTTGCAAATATCTTTTCCCACTCTGTCAGTTGTCTTTTGGTTTTGTTGACTGTTTCCTTTGCTGTGCAAAAGCTTTTGATCTTGATGAAGTCCCAATAGTTCATTTTTTCCCTTGCTTCCCTTGCCTTTGGCGTTGTTCCTAGGAAGAAGTTGCTGCGGCTGAGGTCGAAGAGGTTGCTGCCTGTGTTCTCCTCAAGGATTTTGATGGATTCCTTTCTCATGTTGAGATCCTTCATCCATTTTGAGTCTATTTTCGTGTGTAAGGAAATGGTCCAATTTCATTTTTCTGCATGTGGCAGTCCAATTTTCCCAACACCATTTGTTGAAGAGGCTATCTTTTTTCCATTGGATGTTCTTTCCTGCTTTGTCGAAGATTAGTTGACCATAGAGTTGAGGGTCTATTTCTGGGCTCTCTATTCTGTTCCATTGATCTATGCGTCTGTTTTTGTGCTAGTACCATACTGTCTTAATGATGACAGCTTTGTAGTATAGCTTGAAGTCGGGAATTGTGATGCCACCAACTTTGGTTTTCTTTTTCAATATTCCTTTGGCTATTCGAGGTCTTTTCTGGTTCCATATAAATTTTAGGATTATTTGTTCCATTTCTTTGAAAAAATTGGATGGGATTTTGATAGGCATTGCATTAAATGTGTAGATAGCTGTAGGTAGCATAGACATTTTCACGATATTTATTCTTCCAATCCATGAGCATGGAACATTTTTCCATGTCTTTGTGTCTTCCTCAATTTCTTTCATGAGTACTTTATAGTTCTCTGAGTATAGATTCTTTGCCTCTTTGGTTAGGTTTATTCCTAGGTATCTTATGGTTTTGGGTGTAATTGTAAATGGGATTGACTCCTTAATTTCTCTTTCTTCTGTCTTGTTGTTGGTGTAAAGAAATGCAACTGATTTCTGTGCATTGATTTTATATCCTGACACTTTACTGAATTCCTGTACAAGCTCTAGCAGTTTTGGAGTGGAGCCTTTTGGGTTTTCCACATATAGTATCATATCATCTGCAAAGAGCGATAGTTTGACTTCTTCTTTGCCGATTTGGATGCCTTTAATTTCTTTTTGTTGTCTGATTGCTGAGGCTAGGACTTCTAGTACTATGTTGAATAGCAGTGGTGATAGCGGACATCCCTGCCGTGTTCCTGACCTTAACGGAAAAGCTCTCAGTTTTTCTCCATTGAGAATGATACTTGCAGTGGGTTTTTCATAGATGGCTTTGATAATATTGAGGTATGTGCCTTCTATCCCTACACTTTGAAGAGTTTTGATTAGGAAGGGATGTTGCACTTTATCAAATGCTTTTTCAGCATCTATTGAGAGTATCATATGGTTCTTGTTCTTTCTTTTGTTAATGTACTGTATCACATTGATTGATTTGCGGATGTTGAACCAACCCTGCTGCCCTGGAATAAATCCCACTTGGTCGTGGTGAATAATCCTTTTAATGTACTGTTGGATCCTATTGGCTAGTATTTTGGTGAGAATTTTCGCATCTATGTTCATCAAGGATATTGGTCTGTAATTCTCTTTTTTGATGGGATCCTTGTCTGGTTTGGGGATCAAGGTGATGCTGGCCTCATAAAATGAGTTTGGAAGTTTTCCTTCCATTTCTATTTTTTGGAACAGTTTCAGGAGAATAGGAATTAATTCTTCTTTAAATGTTTGGTAGAATTCCCCTGGGAAGCCATCTGGCCCTGGGCTTTTGTTTGTTGGGAGATTTTTGATGAGTGTTTCCATCTCTACTGGTTATGGGCCTATTCAGGTTTTCTATTTCTTCCTGGTTCAGTTTTGGCAGTTTATATGTCTCTAGGAAAGCATCCATTTCTTCCAGATTGTCGAATTTGTTGGCATAGAGTTGTTCATAATATGTTCTTATGATTGTTTGTATTTCTTTGGTGTTGGTTGTGATCTCTCCTCTTTCATTCATGATTTTATTTATTTGGGTCCTTTCTCTTTTCTTTTGGATAAGTCTGGCCAGGGGTTTATCAATCTTATTAATTCTTTCAAAGAACCAGCTCCTAGTTTCATTGATTTGTTCTATTGTTTTTTTGGTTTCTATTTCATTGATTTCTGCTTTGATCTTTATTATTTCTCTTCTCCTGCTGGGTTTAGGCTTTCTTTGTTGTTCTCTCTCGAGTTCCTTGAGGTGTAGGGTTAGGTTGTGTATTTGAGACCTTTCCTGTTTCTTGAGATAGGCTTGTATCGCTATATATTTTCCTCTCAGGACTGCCTTTGCTGTGTCCCACAGATTTTGGACCGTTGTGTTTTCATTATCATTTGTTTCCATGGTTTTTTTCAATTCTTCTTTAATTTCCTGGTTGACCCATTCATTTTTTAGAAGGATGCTGTTGAGCCTCCATGTATTTGTGCTCTTTCCACATTTCCTCTTGTGATTGAGTTCTAGCTTCAGAGCATTGTGGTCTGAAAATATGCAGGGAATGATCCCAATCTTTTGATACCTGTTGAGACCTGATTTATGACCCAGGATGTGATCTATTCTGGAGAATGTTCCATGGGCACTAGAGAAGAACGTGTATTCTGTTGCTTTGGGGTAGACTGTTCAGAATATATCTGTGATGTCCATCTCGTCCAGTGTGTCATTTAAGACCTTTATTTCCTTGTTGATCTTTTGCTTGGATGATCTGTCCATTTCAGTGAGGGGTGTATTAAAGTCTCCAACTATTATTGTATTCTTGTCAATGTGTTTCTTTGATTTTGTTATTAATTGGTTTATATAGTTGGCTGCTCCCATGTTAGGGGCATAGATATTTAAAATTGTTAGATCTTCTTGTTGGACAGACCCTTTGAGTATGATGAAGTGTCCTTCCTCATCTCTTATTATAGTCTTTGGCTTAAAATCTAATTGATCTGATATAAGGATTGCCACCCCAGCTTTCTTCTGATGTCCATTAACATGGTAAATTGTTTTCCACCCCCTCACTTTCAATCTGGAGGTGTCTTCAGGTCTAAGATGAGTTTCTTGTAGGCAGCATATGGATGGGTTTTGTTTTTTTATCCATTCTGAAACCCTGTGTCTTTTGATTGGGGTATTTAGCCCATTTACATTCAGGGTAACTATTGAGAGATATGAATTTAGTGCCATTGTATTGCCTGTATGGTGATTGTTACTGTATAATGTCTCTGTTCCTTTCTGGTAATACTTTTAGGGTCTCTCTTTGCTTAGAGGACCCCTTTCAATATTTCCTGTAGAGCTGGTTTGGTGTTTTCAAACTCTTTCAGTTTTTGTTTGTCCTGGAAGCTTTTAATCTCTCCTTCTATTTTCAATGATAACCTAGCTGGATAAAGTATTCTTGGCTGCATGTTTTTCTCGTTTAGTGCTCTGAATATATCATGCCAGTTCTTTCTGGCCTGCCAGGTCTCTGTGGATAAGTCTCCTGCCAATCTAATATTTTTACCATTGTACGTTACAGACTTCTTGTCCCGTGCTGCTTTCAGGATTTTCTCTTTGTCGCTAAGACTTGTAAATTTTACTATTAGATGGCGGGGTGTGGGTCGGTTCCTACTGATTTTGAGAGGTGTTCTCTGCGCCTCCTGGATTTTGATGCTTGTTCCCCTTGCTATATTAGGGAAATTCTCTATAATAATCCTCTCCAGTATACCTTCTGCTCCTCTTTCTCTTTCTTCTTCTTCTGGAATCCCAATTATTCTAATGTTGTTTCGTCTTATGGCATCACTTATCTCTCGAATTCTCCCCTCGTGGTCCAGTAGTTGATTGTCTCTCTTTTGGTCTGCTTCATTATTCCCTGCCATTTGGTCTTCTATATCACTAATTCTGTCTTCTGCCTCATTTATCCTAGCAGTAAGAGCCTCCATTTTTTATTGCACCTCATTAATAGCTTTTTTTATTTCAACTTGATTAGACTTTATTTCTTTTATTTCTCCCGAAAGGATTTTTATTTCTCCTGACAGGGTTTCTCTAATATCTTCCATGCCTTTTTCGAGTCCAGCTAGAACCTTGAGAATCGTCATCCTGAATTCCAGATCTGACATATTACCAATGTCTGTATTGATTAGGTCCCTAGCCTTCGGTCCTGTCTCCTGCTCTTTTTTTTGTGGTGAGTTTTTCTGCCTTGTCATTTTGTCCAGATAAGAATCCGCTGTTCTCCTTGTTAAGTGAACTTGGTCTTGGCTGGATTTCTTTGATCTTCTGGGGGAGGGGCCTGTTGTAGTGATTCTCAGGTGTCTTTGCCCCAGGCGGAGTTGCACCGCCCTTACCAGGGGCCGGGCTAAGTAATCCTCTCAGGTTTGCTTTCAGGAGCTTTTGTTCCCTGGACGCGCTTTCTGTAGAGTTCTGGAGGACGGGAATGACAATGGTGGCCTCCCAATCTCCGGTTCAGAGGAGCCGAGAGCTTGGGGCCCCAGTCTTCAGTGCGCCTTCAGAGAAAAGCGTTTAATCCCTCCAGTCTCCCTAGCCCACGTTTGCGCCGGAGAGTGCGCGCGCGCGCCTGCCCGCAGACACCGCTCGCAGACACCGCGGCCCGCCGACACCGCGCGCTCGCAGACACCGCGGGCCCGCCGACACCGCGCGCACCCGCAGACCGCGCGCACCCGCAGACCGCGCTCAGAGAAAATCGTTTGTAAGCAGTCCCGTTTCACTGGCTTCTGGGAGTTCTCCGAGCTCACCCAGCCTGTGACCAAGCGTCTCTGTCTCTGGCAGAGTCCCACCTGGAGTCTCCGGACCCCGTAGATCCCTGAGCTCTCCCGGGTCGGAGTCTCCCTGGATCTTGTGGGGACCCCTCGCACAGAGCGCCGGCCAGTGCCACAGAGCACCGGTCCGTGTCACAGACCACTAGGAAATCTCGGCTCTGTCTCCGCAGCCGACTTCCTCGCTCTAATACCTGTGAGCTCTGTGACACTCAGACACCCCCGATCCTTCTGTGACCCCGTGGGACCTGAGTCCACGTTGTCCCCTTGAGGTCTTCACCCCAGTTTAGCCTCTGGAGCGATGTCCCTCCGTGGAGCCGACTTTTAAAAGTTCTGATTTTGTGTTCCGCTGTTTGCCGGGAGCCGGCCCCTCCCCCTGGGGTCTATCTTCCCGTCGCGTTGGATTCACTTCTCCGCTGGTCCTACCTTTCAGAAAGTGGTCGATTTTCTCTTCCTAGAATTGTTGTTTTTCTTCTCTTCGATCTCCTGTTGGATTTGTAGGTGTTCGGAATGGTTTGATAGGCTATCTAGCTGATCTCCTGCTGGCTGATGTCGTCTCAGCCTCCTACTTCTCCGCCATCTTGACTCCTCCCCAGATTTGTATTATTTTTAAGGAGTATTATGATTATTCCCATTGATAAATCATTCATTTATTCTTTCCACCAATACTTACAGAAGATCCATAAGATATATAAGAGAAGTTAAGAAGAACTATAAATGCCTTCTGAAAACAGTATCGGTAGGTGATTAAATAGATAACAGGATAAAATGTAAGTCTTAAGAGATAGGCACAAAGTACTGTATGTAACTTTAATGGAAGTAGAGACATTGAGTCAGAGGTGGTCTAAATCCAGAGAAACTATAAAGTAATAATGAAATAAAAATGCATAAACAACAGCTTATGTGATATAAAATGGGTAGTTATTAAGTCTGTTCACTTGACAGTGGCATGCATTCCAAGAGAATATTTAAGGCAGTTGTTTAGAGAAGTTAGGGATACTTCATTTTAAAAAAGATTTCTGTGGGGCGCCTGGGTGGCTCAGTGGGGTTAAAGCCTCTGCCTTCGGCTCAGGTCATGATCCCAGGGTCCTGGGATCAAGACCCGCGTTGGGCTCTCTGCTTGGCAGGGAGCCTGCTTCCCCCTTTCTCTCTCTGCCTGCCTCTCTGCCTACTTGTGATCTCTGTCAAATAAATAAATAAAATCTTAAAAAAAAAAAAAGATTTCTGTATTTACCGTAGCACCAGAGCATGTGCACAGGAGGGCGGAGGGTGAGGGAGAAAATCCTCAAGCAGATTCCCCAAGGTCAGTAGGGTAATTGAGCTCCATCCCACAGCCCTGAGATCATGACCTGAGCCAAAACCAAGAGTCAGATGCTTGACTGAGCCACCCAGGTGCCCCATTAAGGATACTTTAGATCCTAGAAACTTGGTTGCAGTTTTTCTACTGTTTTCCAGTACTACACTTTCTCTCCCTTTTTTGTTTTTCACCCATCTTTTATTGCCTTATTACTGTAGCCAAATTGTCTACCTTCCTTCCTGCCAGGTTATCCTCTCAGGCTTCATTTTACTGGTGCATCTTACATGGGCAGCTTTAACTATGTAGGCTAGTCTTCATTGGTCTTAAAATATTTTATTACAACAAAAAATTCATGTTTTTAGTTCATAGATTGTCATCTCTTTTTTAAGTTAGTTTCTTTCTTCCTTTCTTTCTTTCTTTCTCTCTCTCTCTCTCTCTCTCTTTCTTTCTAGTAGACTCCATGCCTAACATAAGGCTTGAACTCATGAGTGCCATGCTCCATCGACTGAGCCCTCTAGATGTCATCTCTTTAAGGGCAGAATCACCCTGACAGACTGCATTCTGAGGCAGTGATTGTGTTTCTCTTGTTCACTGTTGTATCTTTAGCATCTGGCACAGTATTGTTTCACATAGTAGCTGTTCAGAAACATTTTCAGCTAACTAGAGAGTAGATTAACTTTGAAGTTCATAGACTATATAGGATATAAATTGGTTGCCCTGAGCATATTTTTGGCAGATGACTCATATCCAAGAAATTTAGATTAAAAACTTTTTTTTTGATAAATACTCTAGTTCTCTGACTTGCTTTTGTATATAAACATAAAATTTATTGTTGGATCTCTCCTTGGTTTGTGGGTTGCTTTTCATAGCTAACTTTACTCTTTAGTGTTCTCCATAAAATGAAGATTACAGTTTTAAATGGGGTTTTTAGCAGTTAAACTAATTCAATAATTTGTATTTGTAAATAGCTTGTCTTTTAGAGTGCTTGTCCTTTTTGGTTTGATTTAACGTTGAATTACAGTTCAGTCTTCGCATAACTTTTGTACAACAGAGGTATATCATTTTTGTTGATATTTTTAATATGAAAATTTTAAAAAATATTGTCAGAGTAGTAGTAATACCAGTGGTAGAGAGAATGAAGGAAATCACAAATGGTTAACTTAGAATTTAAGCAGTGTTTGCCTTTAGTTATTCCAGTATGAAATACAACTGTATTTTTTTAAGTGCATCACAGCTAAATATTTTTATCATATCATTCCTTTCCTCTTCCTTCCCTTAAACTTGCTCCCTCCTGTGTCCCCCTGTGTACCCATTCCCTGCAGCGATCCTTGCTGGCTGTGGTGGAGATTGGTGTGCTGTGAATTTCATAATCAAGGAGTCTAAGAAACCCTGGCAACTGACTACTTGCTTTCACCAGGAATAGGGACCTTTTGTCTGAATTTCCTGCCCTCAGGTAATACTTCTATTCCCCATCGTTTTCGGTTTCTTTTTCTTTCTTTTCATAAATGCAAGCACTTAGTTTGCCCCACATAAAGATACTTTGAGAATTTTTCTAATTCTTACTGTATTAGTCAAGTACTCTTTTCCCTTTCCCTTTTTTACCGTAGCTACAGGCTCATGTAGTTCCTTTTTTAGACTGTTTTTTCTAATAAGGTTTGGTAATGCACCTAAAGTTATAACCAACTCTTTCTATTGTTAAAAGAGTTATAACTTACAGTCAGCTATTTGGGAATAGTAATTAGCATTTGATCTACTCTTTAATGGGTAAGATTTCATAGTCTAATGTAATTAATGAGGTATGAAGGCTCTTTTGATAAAGAGAATATTTTCATCACTTCTCATTGAAGGACTTAAGAATTTATTTTGTGTATTTAATGTTAATTATAATCTTTATCAAAGAGATTTAAGTAATTCTTATGAACAGCAGTGAAAATAGAGTTCTTGAGGAATGTAAGGACTTGCCACCCCATTTAATACATCCCCTCTCCCCTTACTCCTTTTAAAAATTCATTATCAGGGAAAGTAATTATGTTATAAAGCCAGATTCATGGAAATGGCACTGAATTTCTTTCAAGTTGGACTTAGTGAAAAACCTAGAAACTTGTATCATTGAACACTTAGAGTGTTTAGGAAATTTATCCACAGTAATACTTTGAATATATCCGTAAAGTCTAGTGAGAAATTGGTAATTAAAGATTAAATATTATTGGGGCACCTGGCTGGCTCAGTTTGTGGAGCATGTGACTTTTTTTTTTTTTAATTTTTATTTATTGGACAGGGAGAACATGCACGAGAGCCTGCACGAGCAGGCAGAGTAGCAGGTAGAGTGAGAAGGAGAAGTAGGCTCCTTGCTGAGTAACGAGCCCGATGTGGGGCTTGATCCCAGTACCCTGGGAAAATGACCCGAGCCAAACGCAGACACTTAACCGAATGACCCACCCAGGCATCCCGTAGCATGTGACTCTTGATCTGGGGTTGTGAATTCCAGCCCCATGTTAGGTGTAGAAATTACTTAAAAAAAAAAGCCCCCCCCCCCC
>ML102375.1:84762-230932 GCA_003697995.1 Taxidea taxus jeffersonii | reverse complement strand
GTATATTCTTATAAGAAGAGTTAAGGGCAGGGCGGCAGGGACAGGTAGGTCACTAGGACAAGAAATGGGTGGGAGAATAGAGAAAAGATGACCTCAGAACCATCAGGGATGTTTCTGGCTAGATGTTTCCTATTAGATCACATGTATTACTTTCTTTGATTTTACATAGTATTAGAGCCCGTGGCTGAGAAACTCGTAGGCATGGTCAAAACATGTTGATTTTTTTTTTTCTTCTTCTCCTGGGTGGGGTGTGTAGATAGTCACCACACTGGGATGTTGGATAGCCACCAAGTTAATTGGCAGATGTCCCCTCCCCCCCTCCAGAGGTGCAAATCAGAAAATCTTTGAAGTGCTGCTGGTTTCAGATTCTGTCTTTCTGAAAATAAACCAAAGGTCTCAAGAATAATCAATTGGAAAGTGCTGGATTATGTTCAGAATTCAGCAAGGCACCAAATGGATTATCCAAACCACTTTGTGCCCTGAACTGCTTCTTAAACTTGGTTTGCAGAGATGCATTTGAAGAAATCTATGTGTTCCACATAAACACAGACACACACACATATACACAATTTGATAATTACATCCATCAACACTCCCCTTACCTCTCAAGAAACCTAGAGACTCCTTGAACACACTTCTGGTTTTCTTTTTGGGTGATAAAGCAACCACATTAGCATTTTGCTTTTAAAAGTTAACAAACGTGTGTACCATCTGTGACGTCTAGCCTTTAAAGTAGGTGCTATGATGTGATCATCATGTTTGGTAATATGCTCATTGGGGGTCCCAGATGCTGACAACCCACTGGGTGTTCTTAGCATCACGGACTTCTTCCTGTCGGGTCATGGCCTGAAAATTTGGGGCCTCGAGGTGGGACTTGGGAGTCAATGGCTTTCAGACCTTGAACCCTCCCCATCGAACAGAGACCCATGTGTTACGTGTGATGTAGCTTCCACTCTAACATCGGTTCTGGGCAGGGAGGGCTGGTAGACCTTAGCGTCGATCCACACCCCTCCTATAGACTTCATTCTCCTGAAGGAGAAACCAAGGTATCTAAGGATTATTGATTGGCCTGTAGTGATTCAGTGAGTCGGCAGGGAGTAGGGAATAAAACCAATTTCCTGGCATCATTTCCCATGCACACAACCCCTTACCTTGCAATGGCTAGACCAGAAGCCAAGAATCCATCTCCGAGAATTTGATCAGAAAACATATGAAGGGTGATTCTGAAACCACAGAAGCATTGAGAAAGTCATAAAGATGTATAATATATGATAGCATTTCTCAGCTATAAATAGGAAGATGCAGGGAGAAAAATAGAGACCTTGTAAATCCATTGGGTCAGGAGAAATAGAAACTGCTTAATATTTCATTAAAAATGGATTTTCATAAATTGCACTTTGGTATCTTTGGGTGAAAGTCAGTATGTAAGGACTAAGGTGTTGTTATTCATTACTTTTCATTATTAATAATTGGGACTGTTATTGAGCGAAAACATCAACAAGGTGTACTCTCCCTGAGTGGGGCACTCACCATGTGCCCTGGGCACTCCTTGAAGCATATTAAAACCCACAGCCCTGGTCCACCAAAGTACTTAGGTGTTAAGGGACGTTGAACAACTGAAATACCCTTCACAAAATGGGCACTGCTAGGGCAGTTCTACTTGGAAACTCTCATGCAGAAAGCCTTAGAATCTGGGGGCCAGAAAGAAGCTGACAAATCAACTCATTTAATAGAGGAGGAAACTGGGGCCTGGGGGAGGTAGAGACATTTGCCCACACTGATGAGCTCAGCAGCAACAGCCTGTCTCCCCTGGCACCTGGTTGGTGGTGTTTGGGGGGTTCCCCCCCCCCAACTCTCTCACACTCAGAGAGAGAAGTGTATAAAGAGCTTAATTAAATAAGCTGATATTCCTTCCACAAAGGGTCCGGAGAGCAGGAGCAGATCTGAGTACAAAGTCAAGGGCACACAAGAAACCAAGAAGGAAGCAGGCTCAGAAATCCAAAGGGCAATTTGAGGCCACGTTGAACGAGCATTCATGTGGTTTCGGGCGGGAGTAGGAGCAGAGTGAGCGAAACAGGAGGCAGAACGACACGCCTTGGGAGCGGCTGGGTGGGTGGTCTGAGCAGAGGGGCCGTGTGCCCGCCTCCCTTTCTGACGGGTGGCACTATACACAGAGGTCCAGGGGGCTCACCCAAAGCCTGTGAGGACGCGCGTGCCTCTGCGGGAAGACCAGCCCCCGTGCCGGGCAGGTACACACGCGCATGGGCGCACACACGTGGGCGCACGCCCCTGCCCACGTGCACACGCACTCCCGGCCGTGCCGGCCTCCCAAAGGCCGTGCAAAGACATGGTCGTTTCCTTACTGGGATGGTGGGGGGCGGGGGGGGGTGCAGAGGAAGGAAAGGTTTCTTAGTGTTGTCTGCCAAGGCTGAGAAATGAAAGGGTCAGATCAGATAAAATCGGATATTAAAAACACATAAGACGTGCTGTGTCTCCAACGGTGCCAGCGTGGTGTGTAGGCTGTGGGTCAGCAGCTGTTAAAGTTCACATCCACTCCGCGCCCCAGTTATGTATCCGCACGCCAGATCCAGCTCCCCTCCCCAGATGAACTCCTTGCGTCTCCTGATGGAGGCCACACACAGTCACCCTCACCGTCCTCAGGGAGCAGGCGGGTGGTGGCCCCCCACAGCTCACAGCACCCTCCCAAAATAACCGAAGTGCTGCATTTGCTTCTTGCTTGCCAAAACAAAACAAAAAACAAAAGCCTCTGCCTCATGCTGAATTCTCAGAGAACTGATTAATCTCTTTCCCTTGGATTCGGTGCCTTCATTCCTTTCCTCAGAGCTGCGGAGCTCTTTATAAGCTCCTGGGAAGCCATGGAATGGGCACGGCCAGACCGGGGTCTCCCTGGGCCCTTTATCTTCCCTTGGCCATCCTTCTCCGGGATTAAGATCACGGAGTCTTGGGCCCCTCTCTCCCCCTCTCTCCATCAGCCTTCCCCCAGGTATCTGACTCTAACCCTCTTTCCTCCTGTTTGCCTGGTCTTTTTTCCCTTGTTTTGTCTCCTGGCCCCTCTTTGTCCCCAGTCACTGTAAAGGAAGGAGCCGAATGAGACCTGGGAGCAATGGGTGGTCAGGCAGTTCTGTGTCTTGTTCCCTGCAGTTAGCAAGGCAGCAAAGGAAGAAACTCGGCCTTCGGATGGGATGGGAGGCTTCCTGGTGAGGACAGGGAGCAGCAAGCAGGGCAGGTACCAGGAACAAGGGGTTTAACCTGACTAGGGTGGGCCAGAGAAAACCTGCTTCCTCCTCCCCTTTGCTCCCTCTGTCTGAAGCAAGCCACTTCCCCTGATCTGGTTGCAAAAGGTGTGATGTCTCTTACCCTTCACCCCCACCGTCAGTGGTGTGCTCTTTAAGGGCTCTAACTTTTGACCTCAGCAAGTGGGAAATATGGAGGGTTCAAGCTTGCCAAATGGCAGAGTTCCTAGTTACAGTTCATGGGAAAGAAAGGCCCACGTTGTTAATTAGCTCTAAGCTTCCGTGCAGCTCATTGCTGTAATTCAGAGCTTTCAAAGTCAGGATTACAAACACACATCCCCGAAGAGTGACCCCACCTCCATTCAGCCCAGGCTCAGAGACTTTAAGGACTCCAAGACTCCTAGCCACCAGTATACATGCTGCAAATTTGTTCCAAGAATTGAGAGCCAACGTAGGAAACCGTAAGCTTACAGCCTAAAACCGTGGCAGGGGCTTTGGATCCAAACAGAAATCTCTGGAACCTCCGTTTTCTCATCAGTGAAGCAGGAATAATAATACTTACTTCTCAAGGCATTATGGTTGTGTTTATATTGTTAATTGTGTTTATATGGTGTGTATCTCAGGGGTGCTGGAACAGACCAGTTTCCCCGTCCTCTGGTCCCAGCCCTGTCCGTGTGCACACACCGGACCTGTTCCAGGTATCATGAACTCTAACCCTCTTTCCTCCCGTTTGCCTGGTCTTTTTTCCCTCGTTTTGTCTCCTGGCCCCTCTTTGTCCCCAGTCACTGTAAAGGAAGGAGCCGAATGAGACCTGGGAGCAGTGGGTGGTCAGGCAGTTCTGTGTCTTGTTCCCTGCAGTTAGCAAGGCAGCAAAGGAAGAAACTCAGCCTAAGTGTCTAGTCCAAGCCGACTTGCAGTCTCCTGGTTGTTAGAGCTATGACAGGCCCGATTTATCAGTGCTGCTTGGTTAGTGGGTCTTTCCTTCCGCCCTTAGCCAAGAAAACCAAGAGAAACTCACATATACTTGCTCCGGCTACTTTTTTTTTTAATGGAGAGCACAGAAAAGCATAAGGCCCATATGGCAGTTATTGATTTGGGCCATCTGGTAAACTAGGACTTGCTCCTACCATGTTGGCTTAGAAGCTACTCCGAAAAGCCTTTTCTCCCCTAAGAGAGGCACTGGTCAGATGGGGACAGGGATGGATTTCATTACAGGGTGGGACCACAATGAGAGGAAGCCAGGGCAGGATTCTGAGAGACTGTCTGCAACCCTGACCCTCCCAAGGCCAGAGGGAACCAAGAAAGTGTTGATTGACATAGAGCCCCGAGGAGTAGA
This sequence comes from Taxidea taxus jeffersonii, assembly GCA_003697995.1. NCBI lineage: Eukaryota > Metazoa > Chordata > Mammalia > Carnivora > Mustelidae > Taxidea > Taxidea taxus. Next base: position 226,342 of record ML102375.1, on the reverse strand, counting down.
TGGTGCCCTCTGCCATGCTCTCTGCCGTTCGTGGAGCAGGGAGGCCTCTAAGTCACTAAGAAAACGACTGTGAAGCACTTCAAAAATGCCCTGCAAATATGCCTGCGCTGTGAGGGAGGGGCAGAATCAAGTTCAAGCTAGTGAGGTCCACTTGCCCTCAAAGATGACCTTTTAAGGTGCCTTCTTCTGCTTGCTCTCAGCCCAGAGGCAAAGTTTTTCTTTCCTCTAAAGTTTTTATGAAGACCAGTTATTGTTTTCAAGTAGAGCAGTGTGAGAAATTACGTTTTTTCCCCCTCATGGTGCTCCTAATAAAACCCCAAACAACAGACACACTGATTAATATAAGCCTGAGGGAAACAAGGCTCAACAGAACTTTTGCAGCCCCTTCAAAGTCTGGGTGAGCAGTCACACTACAAATGGATTTCGACAGTGGTTTCCCATCTGACCCTATAGGTATTCCAAGCCAACAACGACGCGTCCGAGGTGGTTCTTAACAAGCTGCACACACCCCTCCTGACCAGGTTCGTCAGGATCCGGCCCCAGACCTGGCACTCAGGCATCGCCCTGCGGCTGGAGCTCTTTGGCTGCCGGGTCACAGGTGAGGGGGGCCCCGGTGAGGCTGTGGAGCTGGTTGTGTCCTGGGCTCGGCTCCCCCTTTCAGCCCAATAGCGTGATTGCACCCCGTGAGCTTTCCAGAAGGCTCATTTTCACCTGGGGCTCTGTTCAGCAGCATCTAACGTACCCTGATTCCAGACCCTGTCCTGCTGGATACCATGTATCGGTGCATGTGCCACTCGCTCAGCGGCGGCAGGAGTGTTCTCGGAGGCCTGCTGTGCAACAGGCCCCACACCGAGAATGGAAGCAGACAGGGAAAGTGAACGGACAGGTGGGGTCTCTAACCCCGTGAAACTTTGGCTGGTGGGCAGCGTACATCATAACCAGATCATGTATGGATAGTTATTAACTAAGACGCGTGTATGAAGGAGAAGGACCGGGTGCTCGGAGAAACAATGGCAGAAGGGACCCAACTGCCCATTGATTGAAGTTTAGGGACGGCCTTTCTGTGGATGTGATCCTTAGGTAAAGCTTAGACTGATGAAGACAGAGGGGAACAGAATTTGGAGCAGTAGGAACAGCATGTGCAAAGGACTCGAGGTAGTAAAAAGCTATGATACCACACGTGAAAGCAAAGACCTGATCCCAGGAAAGTTTCCATCCAGTTAGGAAAACAATCATCCGGGAAACAACTCAGGGTTCAGCTGAGCTCCCCTGTGCTTACCGCCCTGGGAGGCTGAGGGGGGCCTGGTGTCACCGCAAGGATATGCATGTCCTTGGCTCACAGTGTGATGCTTAGACATGCCAGGCACTGTGCTATGACCGTTTATGTAGTAACTGATGGAATCCTTGCGACAGCCCCTATGAGGTAAGTTCTGGTGCTAACCCTCCTTCCGACCTGGATACACTGAGGTACAGAGCAGCTGAATCATTTGCCTGACGTCAGTCTGGTAGTGAGGGACACAGCAGACATGGCCCCAGGCAGCCTGGCTCCCAGGCTGGGCTCTTAACTGCAGTGCTCGAAATGCAAAGACATCAGTTCTGACTTGCTGCGTGTGGTCATCGGGTTCTTTCCCAGCTCCCGGCTGAGGGGAGATGGTGGCCGGCAAGCCGGGCACCAGCCACGAGCTCTTGCATCCCCCTCCCCTCCACAGATGCCCCCTGCTCCAACATGCTGGGGATGCTGTCGGGCCTCATCCCCGATTCCCAGATCTCAGCCTCCTCCACCCGCGAGTACCTGTGGAGCCCCAGCGCTGCCCGCCTGGTCAGCAGCCGCTCGGGTTGGTTCCCCCGGATCCCTCAGGCCCAGCCAGGCGAGGAGTGGCTTCAGGTGGACCTGGGAGTGCCCAAGACGGTGAAGGGCATCATCATCCAGGGGGCCCGCGGGGGAGACAGCATCACTGCCGTGGAAGCCAGGGCGTTTGTGCGCAAGTTCAAAGTCTCCTACAGCCTAAACGGCAGAGACTGGGAATCCATCCAGGACCCCAGGACCCAGCAGCCGAAGGTAGGCCATTCCTGGAAGACTCCCTAACCCTGTCCCCAAGAGGGAAGCTTCGTTTTGGGGGTGCTCACTTCCTACTAGATAGTCGTCACCAGACTCCCTGTGTTCTAATAAGCAAACACTAACTGAGAGATTACTTTGTTCCACTCTGCTAAATGCCATATTTTAATCCTTCCAACTTCTCTGGAAGAAGGCTCCTCTGTCGCTCGCATATTAGAGATGACAAAACTGAGGCTCGGTGTCACCCCTGGGGTCACAGTGTTTAACTGTGAAGAGCCACGATTTGGACAGTCTGACTCCAGAGCCCAGACATCTACCCACCACCCTGTACTGCCTTTCACAGGTTTGACACCGCTTACCTGCTCTTTCAGACGACGTTTCCTTGGAATTGGCCAGACGTCCAAAGGGGGAGGTCGTTTTTGGGGGCTTAAGTATAGAACCTAGGGGATTACTTCCAAAAATGGCTGTTGTTTTGAATGTCACTGTGCTCCTTTGTATTTTCCCAGTCTGGTCTCTGCTTAGACCTTTCCCACCTCTCATACTGAGGCAGGAGAAACTTCCCAGATCAGCAGAGCCTACTCCTCCCACCATCAGGGAGTACGGGTCAGCCCCCGACCCTGGATGTATGGAGGAGCCCCCAGCAAGGGGAAAAGATATCATGCCTCTCCAGGTCGATCTCGGCGGGGAGCCAGGCTTTCTGATCCTAACTGCTGAGTTACCCTCATTTTCCTCAGAAGAGCAGGCCTCTTGTACCAAGGAAGGGGGAATTTCATGTCTCTGTTAGGTCCCCTTTGCTCAGCAAATGTTTCCATTCTTAATGCAGAGGCACGGGCTGGGTTGGAGGCTTTGCAATGCTGATGTAAACACCCAGCTCACACTTTAGGGGCCTGGAAAGGCTCAGGACTTGGTAACTGGAAACCACAGGGGACAGAACAGAAACTGGACCATGGGTTTTCCTGGCAAGAACATACCCTGGCTCTTCTTGATCATTCTGGGAGCCTGGGAAAGGAGATGATCTTAGCCAGTATCAGGACCTTCCCTCCCCATAATAGTGCCTTTTTTTGGAATTGTGGGCATCCTGCAAAGTAGGATGCTACTCAGCCAATCTCTGGCATGTCTCCACACCAACATCGCCCTAAGTCAGTGGCTCCCGCATGTGCTCTGGGTTGGGTCCCCCACCTGGCTTGGACCAGGACAGGTGCACTGTCTTCAGTTCATGTCCTGGGGCTCTACGTGAGCTTTGTTTTGACCTGGGAGCTGTCAGCTGGGACTTTCTACATCTAGACTTTCAATCATTACAAGAACTTTATTTTTTCTTTTAAGATTTTAATTATTTGAGAGAGACAGCATGAGCGGGGTGAGGGGCAGAGGGAAAGGGACGAGGAGACTCCCCACTGAGCAAGGAGCCTGACATGGGGCTCCGTCCCTTGACCCTGGGATCATGACCTGAGCTGAAGGCAGACCCTTAACCACCTGCGCCACTCGGGCACCCCTACAACAAGAACTTCAAGGACGATGGGCAAAGCCACCTGAAATTCACTTCTCTTCTTCCCAGCCCAGTCTGTTCAGAGACTAATTCTTTCCCCAAATCCACAATCTCCAGTCCCAGGGTAGAAGACAGAACGTAGCAATTGCCTCTTTTATCTGCTCCCTCCTTTCTGTGTTCCTGGGACCCTAACTATCTCCAAATGAATCAAAACTTTGGTCTGAGGATGGGGCTCCTGTGGGTTGTAATGTCCAGCGAGTCAACTATGAGGCTGCCTTCGGGATGGGTGTGAGGGGCAGGGAGGAGACGGGGAAGGAACGGGAAGAAGGGGAGGAGTGGGGAGGGGGCCCCACAGAAGAGGGGCTGAGTGGCCCGTCTCCCTTACAGCTGTTTGAAGGCAACATGCACTATGACACCCCTGACATCCGAAGATTCGACCCCGTTCCTGCGCAGTACGTGCGGGTGTACCCCGAGAGGTGGTCTCCGGCAGGAATTGGGATGCGGCTCGAGGTGCTGGGCTGTGACTGGACAGGTAAGGCCCGCTTTCCCACTCCAGGCCCCGCTCACGTGGTCGTGTGACCTGGCTTCCCGGGATGCCCTGGGAGGAGGTCAGACCATGACCGGGGGGTCAGCCCTCCCCAGGGAAGCTCTGTGGGCTCAGAACCCCACCCAGCCCAGGCCCTGCCCTGTTCTCCTGCCTCCAGCCATGGGCACCACAGCCTCTGGCCGGGGGACCGTGTCTCAAAGGGATGTGCTTTGTCTTTTTTAAAGGATCGTTTCAGTTGCCCAACCCCAGTCTCTCAAAAACAAATCATAACCACACACCACCCACCCAAATTCAATTAGACCCTGACTCTTCAGGCCAGGAGGCTGTGGCTGTTGATTTAGGGAAGAAAAAAAAACCCCTCATGATAATAAAGTAATCGGTTTATGTCTGAATCTGGCCTCCAGATGTCAGTGGCTAAGAGACTTCATTTTCATTTCGAAGCCACATCTGTAAAAGGCATTTATTTGCTCAGGAGGGACCCTGTTGGTAGGGAAGCGGACGGGAGTAGGACTTCAACCTCACCCCGCCACCCTTGGTGGCCTGGCCCCGGAAGACCTTGAACTCTCCCCTTAAGGCAGCTCAGGCCCGCGGCGCAAGCCCACCCTCCGGTTTCCGGGAAGCTCCCTTTGCTTTGGAGTCAGACCCCGCCCTCCCTCCTGGCGTGTCCTTGGGCCGAGCTGGCGTGAGAAGTCACCCGGTGCTGGCTCACTGCTCTCCAGAAGGAGCTCAGAGGAGCCCCCTGAACCCAGGGCCAGCCGGGGCAGCGGACAAGCCGAGCTGCCCTGCCTCTCAGTCCACCAGGTAGCTCCGTTTTCCCGTCTGTGCCCCACTGGTCTCCGGCTCCCCCGACAGGGTATCCGGCAGGACAATAAGGGCACGTCGGAGAAGTGCCCCTTGGCGCCCGGGGAGGAGCCTGCTGCCTGTGTGCTGGCTCCGATGGCTCAGAGGAGAAGCCCCGTTGAGGCACTCGGGCTGGAAATCGGGCCCAAATCAGCCTCTCTCACCTTCGGATTGAAGGCAGGCCCAGCAGACATATTTTAGTAGGAAGATTCTTTCCTCACCGTCAGGTAGGGGAAAGGCCAAGTTTCCCTGCAGCCTGCTGAATGGGAGTCACCTGCTTGCCTGCAGGTGCCGAAAACTGTCCCTCCAGCAGCGATACAAGCTGGCTCCGTTTATGGCCTCTCTGAAATCAAAGGGTTAGAGCCACAGGGGACCCAGGAGCTTCTAGGCCAGGGGCTTTCAAACATTTTTGACCGTGATGCACAATTTAAAAGAAATTTTTATCACAATCCACTTGGCTTGCAAGCACATGATGCCTGCATACCAGTTACGGCGGATCGTTAAGTGCTGGACCCTGGGGGCAGACTGCCAAGTACGAGGCCTTCCTCTGCTGCTCTCTGGCTGCATGGCCTCAGACAAGTTCCTTAGCCTCTCAGCATCTTGGTTATCTCAGCTGCAGAACTGGGACGATAATAGCGTCTCTGCACCCCTAGGATTGTTACGAGGATTCAGTGAAATAATGGATATAAAGTACTTAGACTGCAGCTTGGCATCTAATAAGCCTGTGATAATAAGTAAACGCAGCTGGAACAAAAGGTCTCCACATCAGTGTTCATTTTCCCCATGTGAGCACACTCTGACATATCACAGTCCACATTCACAAATGCTGGTCATGACCCATCACATTGATCCCACATCCTCCTAACCAGTGTGGCATACTCTTTGGGGGGGAAAAAAAAATCACAGATCTAGGCCAGCGTCTCTATCACAGATGGGGAAACTGAGTCCCAGAGAGAGGAAGCTACTTGTCAGAGGTGTGCCCTTCTGTGCCATGCCTCTCCCGGCCCGGCCCTGCTTTATGACCGGCTGGACAGTTGTTAATTAATGTCCTTTCCCTCTTACTGCTCCCCCTCCCCATTCGGCCCAAATTACCCTGGCGATGGTCACCAACAGGTTTCTCATTTCAAATTCCTGCCTGGCCATTCCTCAGAAGATCAGAGTTGGGGCTTCTTAGCCTCTGCCCAGCCTCCTTCCCTTTGAAGTCGCTGACATCTGGTTTCAATTGCGAGAGGGGAGCGTTGTAGTTTGATGGGCAGTTACCCCTGAGCTCCCAGTAAAGCGCAGCGGACGCGGCCTGCCTTCTCACTACCCTTCATACGCCCCGTCCTCTCCTTGCCTCGTCCCCGTGCCCCTGGATTTAAGGTGATCTTTACCAACCCGCTACCTAACCCCCCCCACACCCCAGAAACTGCTTTCACGGACCACATGGCTTTTTTGCTTTTAAAATTCCCATTCCTCTCTGCGACGCACCCCTCTCCCCCGGCCTTCACTTCATTCCTACCCCAAAAGCAGAGCAGGAAAAATAATGGGGCTGGCCCGAATCACTGCAGCTAAATAATTTGAAAGGGCTGCTTCACCTGTTGGTTTGTTTGTGTTCCAAATGATTACTTCTTGCTTTGCTGCCCACAGTTTGCTTTACAATTGAGTTTGAGATTCTATGACACAGTGACAAATTTGAACTTACAAATTAGGACGCTTCGAGGTTATTTGCTATTTACCGTGAGCAGGAGGCAGATGAGGCAAAGGGAAGTATGAAAGGTTACGTGCATCGTATTTAATAGCAGGATGATGGGAAGTCGACCGTGAAAAAGCTTTTCAGCGTATTTACCAATTTCCTTCAGCTCCTGGCTTTATTAAATGTATCCCAAAGCGTGTCTGACAAAGGCGCCTAATCACGTGCAATAGTGCAAAGGAACATGTATAGAAATGGGAGGAACAATGCATGAGCTTATTCGGGGAGTCTCCCGTTGGAGGGCAGCTCTGGGATGCAGACCCCACCCCCAGGCACGGACTTGAACGCCAGTTATTAGAACCCCTCCTCGCCCCACCCAGGCCTGACACACTGTTTCATTCATTTCGTAAATAGTTGCTGGATGAATGACCGGCAGGAGCAGATAGACAGATGAATGGATGGGCGAGTGAATCACCTGAGCCCAGGTCAGAGCTGCCTGCCTGCGGCCAGGTTTGGCCGGGCCAAGTTCTGTGGCGTGCTCCTGGTGGCAGTACTTGGAATAAGTTGCCAACATGGACGAGTCTAGAGATCCTCCATGGGAATGGAATTGGCTTTGTGTTGGGAAAAAAATATTTTTTTTTTTTTTTTTCTGCAAGAGCTGGCCACATTGGGCCCCCTCCCCTCGGGCCTTCAGGGTGCTGGGGCCAGTCTTGGCCTCCCTTGAATCAGGGCGTGCAAGCTGCCCTCTGCCACCCCCAATCCCGTCCTGAACTCTGCCCAGCTCCAGGCGGGCGGCTGGCTTACAGTAGCTGCTCTGGCTTACAGTAGCAGCTCGCATCCGGAAAGCATTTGAATTTGCCACACCCTGACCTAAAGGCACAGCCCAATTACTTCCCCCAACTGGAGTCTGAGTCCCTTTGAGTTCTATCCCTTTCTGTGCAGTTTTGTGCAAACACGAACAACAATGGCTGGGGTCACACCTCCCCAGCTGGGTCTGGCTTTGCTCATGGCTTTGGCTGCTGTGCTTCTGATGATCTTGTTAGAGGTGGGCCCCCTAGGTCAGTTAGCTTTGGTTCAAAAAAGTGCTGCCTGAGTCAGAGAAGGCTGAAAAGAGAACGCCTCTTCCACGTAAGAGCAGGGTGAACCGGCCCGCAAGGCACGTCAGCAGCCCCCCAAGGGGCAGTGCACAGGAAGCTCAGTTCATTAAGCAGTGGGAGTCTTCACTGTTTTGGATGGGCACCACTCACTGGGAGGGGGTGGGGGTGTGGAGGGGGGTGTGTACGCACATGTGCATCACACACGCTTCTGTCTTAAACAGAACACCCAGAGCATGGGTTAGCCTGCCTTGGGGTTAGCTTCACCCGTATCCATCACGGTCCCACCTGGCCTTTTGTGCTGGCCCCAGGGCCTTTGCTGTGGAGTTTGCTGCAGGGACATGGGTTTGTGTCCCTGCCTCTGTGGAGGACTATTTTCCTTCAACTCAGGCAATGCTTTTGACTTCACTGACAGCACACGGAGGTGACTCTAGGGATGTGTGTGAGTGTGTGTGTGTGTGTGTGTGTGTCCATCTTCCTCCTTTAAAAGCCTACACTTAGGAAGGAAACTGCATTTGGGGCATCTTCCTTCTGCTGGGTTTCGGTGCAGGCTGCCGCGTGCAGCATTCACTTCCCCTTTCTTCGCCTTTCCGCAGACTCAAAGCCCACAGTAGAGACACTAGGACCCACTGTGAAGAGCGAAGAGACCACCACCCCGTATCCCATCGAGGAGGAGGCCACAGAGTGTGGGGAAAACTGCAGCTTTGAGGATGGTGAGTCACCGTTCGTCCGGGATAGTGCAGTGCCGACAATCAGAGGAGGCCGGCCCTTGGCTGGTGCAGGGACCTGGATGTCCCCTGATCAGAGGTCAGGGAGGTGCAGGTAGTCAGAGGCTTGAGGCAGTGGCTGTTTACAACCAATCTAGAAGCATTCAGATATTGGAACAACCAACCAGGATGGCCTACAGGCATGAACCTGCTGGTCATCAGCTGAGATGAGTGTCCATCTGGAGAGGACCCCTCGTTTGAGAAGTCTCCCTTTCTAGCCTTCACTTTGAATCATTAAAATCCTCAGCCTTTTAGGGTTGAGCTGTGTCTCCACTGTATAGTCCGGTGAAGGTCTGGCAGTCATCGGGATGACTAGGCCCATGGAGCATGGCAATCCAGGTTAACTCAGCAGGTATCCATTCTGTGACCACATTTCTCTGAGTCTTTGCCCACTGCTGGTTGAGAATGTGTAATAATCATGGCTCCAGAAAATGGCACATCCCATCCTCCATGGGAGGTGAGCACAGGTCGGTGACAAAGGCAGGGAGGTACAAAGGCAACTCAACCCTTCTTTGAGATCTCTGGGTCCCCTCGTTCCGAATCAGCCCCTTCACAGGGGAGCTCTGCATCACCTTCCTTTCATCTTCTGAATGCATCCGAGTAAGATAAAAACAATTGGCAGAGCCCCAAAATACATCACCTCACCAAGTATGAGGACATTCCTAGCAAACCACAGATTTTGGAACACCTGGCATTTTTGGCTAGAATTTTAAGCCTTGACAGCCTCCACGTACAGTAAATTACGGATCCTTATTAAACGTTCATTAGACAAAATGAGGGAAGATTGGTGGAGAGACTTGGAGAGACTTGGAGGAGACGCAGCTTAGCACTGACTGCGTAGGTAGATGGCACAGTCTTGCGAGAACCTGCGGCTCACTGACACCACTCCGCTGGTGGAGTGGCCAGCTCCAGAAAATGGCGACAGAGGAGAATGGAAGGGAAGCCAAAAATAAACGCTACAGTCGTGTGACTGAAAAATGATAATTTAATGCATATGCTTTTAGGAATGTTCTTTTGTATATTGTGTGGGTGGGGGGACACTGTTGGTCAGGGTTAGTTGAACACAGGATTCTGACATTTTGATGAACTTGGTTTTGTTTTATGAAGAGGAGAAGGAGACTTGGAGAATCTTCCAAGACGCGTTTAAGATAGTTCGTGAGCTCGCGGGGGAATGCACAGAGTTGATATATGGTACTGGATTAGCAGAGTTAGCTCGGTGGAGGGCAGGAGGAGGGGGTTCTATCTAAATGGCTGTACGTTTTCAGAAGTTTAATGTAATTTTCCCATTTATAGTGGTTTGTTTCATTTGGGGTTTCTTTGGTGGCTCTTGCCTATTTTTTCTTTTTTTTCAAAAGGTTTCTTTGTGGAATTTGGTTTCCGAGATAGAGTCTGAGTGTAAACATGAGAGAGGAATTATGGTATATTGAATTACTCCATATTTTTTAACGGAAAAATAGAAATTCAGAAATTGGCGGGAGAAGGGGGTGATGAGGGCTAAGGACCGACTTTTCCAAGCCACAGGTTGATGCTTCTGTAATAGATTCCATGTGTTCCTTCTGGACTCGAGCTGACTTTGGCCAAGGGCAGGCAAACGTGAAATGCTCTCTCTTGGGAAGGCGAGGCCCAGCCAGGGCCTGGTGGCCGTCTGCCTCCGCGGCCAGCACTGCCCTTCCCCTCGCCCCCATGGTGTGAGCAATCTGTTTCCACCAGTCTGTTGTTCCCTTTAGATCTCCTAACCTGCATTCTAGGCCTTCCCCACGGAAATTCCTCTCCGGGAACCCTGAGAAGGGAAGTGAGAAGGCCAAAGACCCCACTTCCTCCCGGTTCCTAGCTCTGGCCAGCACTTTTCCGCTGTCTCTGAGGCCACTGCCAGCAAGCTTCCAAATCTGGATTCCCGTTTCCTCTTCCCCTCACCTCCACACCCGCCCCACTTCATCACATCTTTGACACCAGCTCCTACTGGGTTCGCAGAGTTCAGTGGAGTCTCCAAAGAAGGGCTCTGGGTTCAGTCCTCCAGCTTAGACAGGTGAACAACCAAGCGGAAGGCGCGAGCCATTGTGCGGGCCCTTCTGATATTTCCACGAGGAAGGCCTTCCCTGCTGCCCCTGGGATCTCGGCTCAAGGGCACTCGGCGCCATGCAGAATTATTCTCTTCTCCTGGTCGGTGCTGAGCGAGGCGGCCGGCTGCTCTGGCTCCTCGCGTTGCCCTGCCGTGCCAAATCGCCCACCTGGCAGTGCTGTCCCACAGAGACGCCGAGCTGACCTCGTGTCGCGGAACAAAAGACCTATCCCAGGAGGTGAAGGGGGGCAAACAAGCCTTCCTTGTTTCGGAGCTCACTCTCTCCTCCCCGGCCAGCACCTGCCCGGCACATCAGCCTCTCCGGATGCTAATGGGCCTCCCCATCACTTGTGAGAGCCCGGTTGGCAAGAGCCGACCTTCCACTGAGGCACTGGGGAGACATTCTTCTCTGGCACTTAGGGAACAGCCATTTTCCCATTTGTCTGCTCTCTGAGGTGGACAGAAGAGCCTGGAGAGAGCCTGAAGCCATTTGGTGGCCTCATTTATAATTGCTTACTATGGGAACCACTGGCAGACTTGGCTTTCGTGCCTGGGAAGGATGAGACCAAAGCCTGACCCGAAAGCCAACGATCGCCAAGATGAGTTAAATGAATAAGCAAAGGGAGCCACTTCGCTTAGGCCTTGCCAGCGTTCTCAATAGCACCACTGTGGCTGTCGTCCGAACCCATTTCATTTGCCTTCTTTGGGTTATTTTTCCCCCCTTTCAGACAAAGATCTGCAGCTCCCTTCGGGATTCAATTGCAACTTTGATTTCCCCGAGGAGCCCTGTGGTTGGATGTACGACCATGCCAAGTGGCTCAGAAGCACCTGGACCAGCAGCTCCAGCCCAAACGACCGGACGTTTCCAGGTAAGTCCGCAGCAGATCCAGAGAGGAAAGGGTTAAGGCCAGCCTGCTGCAGGGCTCCCGGCCCCAGGTTCCCTGACAAGCATCATAACTTCCCACCACAGGGCAGTCCTCTGCTCTGCGCCCGCAAACCACCACAGCCTTTGCTCACAGTGTCACCCTGCAAAACAGCGAGGTCGTGGTTCCTAGCCCTGTCCTGGGATTAACGGTGCAGCCCGGAAGCCGGGAGGGAACACGAGAGGCCAAGAGGAAAGAAAAGAAAGGAAGCAGTTGGGAGGTTTCAGGAGACGGGATGAGTCAGCGTCCCCTTGTCACCATAGCTAAGCACTCCTGGCCAACGCCACAGAGCCTCTCATCGACTCCAGGCTGGCGGCTGTTCTTCCTAAAATGCCTCCTTAGGAGACCCCTGGCCTGCAGCCCGACGGGTACTTCTCGGAGAGGATCATCCCATCAGTAGCAAACCAAGCTGAGGGTCCAAATGCTGCCATGCCCATGAGGTCTAGCAGAGCCACCTGGCACTTGGCTTCGGGAAGAGGGTTGCTAGAAGACAGCCCTTGACGTATCGTTCAGCTGCCCTTTCTGAGTGCCAGGTCTGGGCAGCCTCTGCGGGCACTGCCGATGGAGAGGGGCTTGCCTTGAGCCCTCCTCAGCCTGCGGAAGCAAGAGGCCGGTCCTCTCTCCACCGCAGCGTGCGTTTACAGTGGGTTCTGGTCCGCGCCGAACCCCAGCTCTCCGGGGATGGGAGAGAAAGAGAAACCCTGCCTGTCATGTTTGCCACCTTCAAGGGCACCACACTCCCCCTGCGATTAAGCGACCGCCGGGACACGACCAGGGGCAGAGGTGGGGTGTATGAAGACCACTTAGATGGTTTTCTGCTGTCAGACAGCTCGGAGAGCTGGGAGTGACCTCAGGAGTGTGGAGACCGGCAAGATGTATCCAAATACTGAGCAAGTGCTGAGTTTTGAGGATTTATGGCCTTTCATTTTTAATGTAACTTATTTAATGGTAACTTTGTGTCACTTAATTTTTAATAATGACTGTGCTTAACAACTGCCTCACAAAATTCCAGAAAATTTAACAGCTGGCTCTCGCAAGCCAGCGCACATTGGCGCTAGCACCACACATTAAGTTTTCGTTTTTCTGCACCCCTGGCCTGGACCCCGGAACCTCATAAGCATTGGAGAGGAAAGGGGTCCATTCTGAGAATTAGTCGATCAGATGTTGCCTCACTAGACAATAAAAGGGGGATGAGCCCCCCCTTCTGCAGGGTTCTCCAGAGCTGCTCTGCTGCCCCTCAACCCCAGGGACTGGGGGTATCCCCTGCCCCCAGGGGACGGCAGTGGGACAGATGCCAAGAGAGCTTTGCGGGCCGGCCTCCTGACACAGCCTGCACTTGCTTTCCTGGAGGGTCACAGCGTCTGCTCTGGAGAAAAACATTTTCATATTTCAAGTGTTTATCTCTTCAGCATTTGAGTGCTCAGAGAGATTAATATCTGAAGATCACCACGGCCTCGGGCAACAGGAGAGAACACTTACCCTCATCCCAGCCTTAATCACCCTCCCCCCTCTTGTTCACTGCAATAATGTTTAATTAATATAATGAGCCTCCTGCACGTCAGAAAAAAAATACTTATTTTTATAACCCAGACTGGATTTTTCATTTCATTTCCTCTCCTTTGAGACCTGGCCCAATTAATTGGTTGTTTTTCCCAACCTCCACTTTGTATCCGAACGTAAAGAAGGTGTGTGGGGTGTGCGCCCGCGTGTATAGGCTTAGTGTGTGGGGTTACGGGTGTCTGTGCGCATGCGTTAGCATATGTGTTTCTTTCTCAAGGTGTTTGTGGGTTCTGTGTGTGTGCGTGTGTGTGTGCACGTGTGTCAGTGGATATGTGTGCGCTTGTGTTTGTGTACATGTTTTCCATGGGAACCTCTGAGTGTGTGCGTGTGTGGCTGAGTGTGACCGAGGTGTGTCCCCGGAGTGTCATGCACGCGCAAGCTGATTGCGGGAGGGCGTCTGAGGGGGCAGCTCGGTGGAGAGACTTTGAGTGAAGGGATGGAGACGACAGCATGGAGAGGTTTACTGGCTCTTACTCAGCGACCATCTTCAGGTTCTCCTTGAAAATCTGGCCTTCTCAGGGCGCCTGGGTGGCTCAGTGGGTTAAGCCTCTGCCTTCAGCTCAGGTCATGATCCCAGGGTCCTGGGATGGAGTCCCGCATCCGGCTCTCAGCTCAGCAGGGAGCCTGCTTCCTCCTCTCTCTCTCTCTCTCTGCCTGCCTCTCTGCCTACTTGTGATCTCTCTCTGTCAAATAAATAAATAAAATCTTAAAAAAAAAAAAAAAATTTGGCCTTCTCCCTCGCACTCTCCTGAGCAGGCTTTCTCTCGGAGGCCAGCCCTGTCCGGGCTACAAGGCCACCAGTAAGCAACTGACACTCCCGAGAGAGCTCCCATTGCTCTCCATCTGAGCCCGGCCTTCACCTCGGCCCCTCTGCCCGTTCGCCCGTGCCGCCCCCCGGGCGCACCGTCACCTGAGTGGCCCTTCCACCAACCTGGCTACCGGTTGGAAATTCTAGCTCTTGTCCTCATTCCAGTTGATTCATTACACCCTGTGGTTTGGGAGGGCTTTCCAGAGCAAGCTCGCAAAGCGGGCGGAGTTCCAACTGTTGGCTGGCTGGATGGGGACAGAAAGAAAATTAGGGCCATAAGGAACTGCTCCGTCTAATGTTGTTTCTCCCTGAAGATACTGAGGAGGAAAATAATTATTTTCCCCCTCCAGAGGAATCCCTGAAGTTTGAAAAAGTGGCACTTTTCTGTTTCCAGAAAACAAAATCGTACTGTTGGTTTCAGAACCCTTCCTTCTATCCTCTGATGATTTTAAAAGTCACTTGCTGCATTTGCCACTTTCCTTCTCCTTGCAAAGCTCAATATGGGGCTTTTAGCAGGGGAGGATAGGAAGCCCTTTCTGTTCAGGGTGGTCCTTTCTTTAAAAAAAAAGGCGGGGGTGCCCAAGGGGAGCAGTCGGGAGAGAGGAAACAGCTGTGCCTGATCAGGGCAGGCAGATGCTGGACCTTCCCAGTCAAAGCCAAAAGCCCTGTGTCCCCCACACTTCACCACTCCACAAAGAGGAGACACTCTTTAAGAGAAGTGTGCCATATGTTTTGCCCCCTTATGGGATAGCTAAGCAAAAGTAATTGCGTGTAGGAAAGGAGGTGTCTCCATGGAGCGTGGAGGGCATCGGGAGAGCCAAGGGGGGAGGAAAAGGACAACAGAAGAGCCATGTTGAAATATCCTACACAGCCTATTTGCTTAGAAGTGTCTGTGGAAACAACTTACATTCCTCAGATATTTTCTGATTTAGTTCTTTTCTCATGTTTTGTGTTGTCTTTTTTTTCCCCTTTTCCTTTCAAGTCAGCAATTAGTTCTGTTCTTTTGGCCAATGGTAAGAGTTCCTTAAGGCTGACAAGACACCCACTGGTTTCTTGCCACTGTTTTTGTTTTTCAACATAGTCTTTCAAGCCACTGAGAATCCCTTCTTTCAGCTCTTTGCTTGTGGCTTGGAAGCCAGGAGTGTGCTCACACCCGCCCCTAGGAACCCTGTCCCGAATTCAGTGACCCCTGGTGGTTGCAGAAGAGCCAGCCCCATGTCCTCTGAGAAGCCGCTCTGCCTTTTCTGTGCAGCTACAGCCTCGCAGAAAATGTCTTCCCTTGTGGGAACCTAGTAATTTCCAGAGACAGTCTCAAGTGCAGTGTTCATAAACCCAGTTTTGAGGATGATCAGATTCACATATTTCAGGGACGAGGTAAAAACTCTGAGATGCCATGGTGAGTCTGCATGTCTAGAGCGTGTTTAATGTGGTAGCCACTAGCTCTTTTAATTTTACTTAATTACAATTAAATACAGCTATAATTTTAGTTCCTCATTTCAGGGGCTTGGTGGCCACCGTGTGTCTGAGAGCACAGTTGTAGACGATGGCCGTCATCACAGGATTGTCTTGGTCAGACTGCGTAGACGTCTTTTGGCATTGAGGTGTGCGTGATCTCTGGGGTTGTTGCTGATGCTGCTTCCCCATAGAGGGGCCAGTGGCAGTGTAAACCAAGAAGCAAGTGATGAGGTGGGCGTACCTTCTCTGTGGTCCCTTGGTGGGAGTGTCCGGTGGCAGCTACTTTTGTCACCGGGTCATTCAACCTCAGTGAGCCGCCATAGTAAGGGAAGCAAGTAGCATAGCGTTCGATGGGGCAGGAGCTGTTTCATCTGACCGAAAGAAAGTAAACACTAAGTAATACTAATATTAGTAATAATAGTAGTAATAGTCATAGTTATGGTTACTGTTACTATCATTATCAGGAATGAGACAAGACTAGAGAAAGAGCGCACCATGGCAGGTCAGCTTCAGAATCCTCAAGTGTGTGGGCTCCCTACATGTGTGTTCTCTTACACGTTTGTTGACCTCATGAAGTACGGTGATAGGATTCCTTCATTTCAATTACTCCAAACCATGGACGTGAAATAAAGGAAACAGGCAGGGTGCCGGCTGGCTCCGCCTACAGATAAAGCAACACTTGGTCTCCGAGTTGTGGGTTCATGCCCCACATTGGGCTCGGAACCTCCTTAAAATTAAATAAATAAATAATTAATTAAAGATTTAAGGATAAAGTGGGCAGTGCCTGTTTGGAACAGTTCACCATTACGAAAAAACAGAGCTTTGGCTGCTCAGCACTTCCGTGTTTACTGGCTTGAGAAAGCAAAACCTTTACTCTGGATTCAGAAACAAGCTCAAGACAGACTAAGAATACAATGTTCCGAAATACTCGAATTTTGCTAAGGTTCGCTATTCCACCAGATGTCAGTGGGAGAGTTATTAATGTTATCGCAGGACTGTTTTGATGCACATCAGGCCATTTATAAACTCCATGGGAACAGAGGACCAGAACTGTGATTCACGGGGGGACAGGTGCCTGTGATTGTGTGGGGGTGTGGTGGGGGGGTTGGTCAGGGGAGGTGGATGGTTGCAAAGAAATTACAGAAGAGAGCTGGTGAACTTGCTCACCATAGACTTGTTATTTGGCAGGAGCTAGTTATGACTCTGAATGAAAAAGCAAATTCTCTGAACTCAAAAGACCTCCCCCGTAGGCAGCAAAGCATCCGGACTCTGCGTTGGCATTAGCTTGAGTTGTCATTGGAAAGAGGATGAGGTGGCTTGGAGGGGGCAGAGCCACTGCTCATACACAGACGAGACCTTCTGGGGCTCAGACTATGGGAGGCAGTTAAAGACCAGGAGCAGCTTGGCTGCAGGAAAGCCAACATTTAAAGAATACCTTCAGCTGGAAAAGAGAAGCATAGAGACCCTTCTTTAAGGAAAATAGGAAGGCAAATATCTCTGACTTTATAGAAAGACAGCAGTGCAGAGAAGCTATTATTCCTTTTTTGAATTTTTTAAATTTAAATTCAATTTAATTAACACATAGTGTATTATTAGTTTCCAAGGTAGACATAGGTGATTCCTCAGTGGCACGGGACACCCAGGGCTCTTCACTTCAAGTGCCCTCCTTAATGACTGTCACCCAGCTGCCCCCGTCCCCCCACCTCCCCTCCGGCAACCTTCAGTTTGTCCCCTGTAGTTCAGAGTCTCTTACAGTTTGCCTCCCTCTCTATTTTCCTATTATTTTATTTTTCCTTCCTCTATGTTCATCTGCTTTGTTTCCTTTTTTTCTGAAAGTCCTGATTGTCTGAGTTCCCTAGCAGTGTGCAGATTGATAATGAAAGGGCAGAATGATGACAAGACTACCACCATTGCAAAGCCTTCATGAAAGCTGGCATACAAAAATACAAAAAAATAAAAAATAAGTTTAAAAAAAAAAAAAAAAAGCCAGTTCTGGGAAGACTCCAGCAAAGACCAGACCTGACACCTCAAACGTCCACAAAATGTTCAGTTGTAAACCTTGAGAACATCCTGCCGAGTTCCTCCAAAGTCAATGTTTCCCTTAACAGGTTGTTAATTTGAGGACCTTAGCAGAGATAGACTGACCTTGGGAGGCCAGCTGAGGGGCTGACTCATGTTTTAAGCATGACCTACACAAAGACATTACATCTCCCGCAGCACTAAATATTCTTTCAGATGGTTGTTCTAGTAGGAGGGCAAGATGCCAGCCAGGAGATATGTGTGGCGGACAGATGGTGTGTTTGGCTTAGCGATAGCCAGGACGATCGGGCTGGTGATTTACTTCAGGGTTTGGTAAGGTGTGGACACGACCGAGCCCATGCTGTTGGGCCAACACGGTCACGTGCTCACACAGCACTGCTGCAGCTGTAGCCAGATGCGGCCATAAATCGCCAGGTAAGACATCAGGAGAGCCTTTCTAGAGACAGCGGCAGGTTAAAATGGCTAAAAGGCCCTGTCCTCTGCACATCCCCGCTGCCCTTTTGAACTCCTATTGTTAGTTCCCATATGATTATTTTTCCTGTGTCATGGGCAACGGCGGATGTTTTGAGTCAAGAACCTAGCAAAATGCTCCCAAATACGTCAGGTCCAGGAGGAGAGGGACTGTATCTCTGAGACCTTAGTTCTCCATTCTCTTTCAGCAACTAAACGTATTTCCCTCCTATTGTCTTTTTGTTGAAAGCTCTCCATGGCATCACTGCCATCAGCTACGAGTACAAGGAGATGGTCTCCAGGAGGCGAGCTGGTTCTTAGCTGGTCAATCATCATGTTTGGGGACCTCTTAACAAGCCAAAGGGGTTTTCCTTGAAGTCCAAGTCAGTGGCTAAAGGGGCCCACCTGTGCCATCCCAGCCCTTTGGTTGATCAAGTAATCAGCAGCCATTGCGTGCTTACAACTTCCTCTGTGTTCGGCAGTGGTAGGCACAAACTAGAATGTTCCACAGGAACAGACTTCACTCACAGTACATATATGGGTGCCATGACTTCAAAGAACTGAAGCACTTAGCTTAGAGGAGCATTAGTCTAGACCTACCCCCATAACTAAAGCCCGCCAATGTGGGCATTTAAGGAGGCAAGCGTTGAGTTTCCCGAGAAAGTGAAGACCCGGGGTCTGAATTCTTCATTAGTGAAAAATGGTTCCAAGTCAGAGGACAGAAATTGGCTGTGCTCCATCAGGGATAGGAGGACATGTGTCTCAATGACAGCAGGAAAACTTAAAACTGAATTTAAGAAGTTCCTGACCGTTCGGGTTGTGACCCAGAAAACACATTGCCGATGTGACCTATGGAAACTTCTTCTCTGGAGGATTGAAAGCAGAGGGTGGACAGCTGTTCTGGGGACGTTTTCAGTGTGATTCCTCTGGGCAGCCGGGCTGACCCGATCTAAACTGTCTCTTGAGGTCCCATTCTCATTCCAGAATCACGTTGTATTTTACTTCATCTACTATATAGTGGCAGGAAATACACGTGGTAAACAGCACAGTATGCACAAGTGGGGGTTGGCTGCTTGCAGGGGTCAGAACATCTTCGCTGCCCTCCAGCCACACCATACTTCCTTGCTAGTCTAGGACTGGTCTTCCCAGATGACTGGTGCCTTTTTGACCCTTTTTCTTTTCTTAAAAAAAAAAAAAAAAAAAAAAGGCAAGCATAGGAGGCAGTGTGTGTAGCCATAGTAGTAGTAGTAGTAATAAAGACCAGAGCTTTTATTGAGCACTTACTATGTCCCTGTTACTGAGCCAAGCATTTCGCATGGCTTGTTCCATCTCCTTCTCCTCACAGCCCTCTCCAGCAATGATCTTATTATACCCATTTTACAGACGGGGAAACTGAGGCTTTAAATGATGGGTGAGCATTAGATGAGGGGTCCAGCCCAGATGAGCAGCCATGCTCTTGGCGCTCCTGCTCACTTGTGTGCCGCTTCACTCCCTCGCCGCCGTCTCAGACACATGGCTTCAATCCTCCGCACCTCCACCTCCGTTTCCTCTCTGGTAAAATCAGAGAAAGCGGTGCTTGCTTCCCCGACCTAGATTTCCCAGGGACGATCAGGATAGAAAAAGCAGACGGCGCTTCTGGCGCAATCCCTGGCCCACAGGAGGCGCTCAGCGAACACCACTTCTCTTGCCCCTGCGTTTCCGGTCCCCTCCCTGGGCCCTGCCTGGTCGGAGCCATTCCTCCGTGACGTCCTGCTTCTAATCAGGCCCCTCTGGGTGACAGGCAGGGAGGTTTTGCGGCTCAGCGTCCCTCTGACTGATGTCTACTGCTAATTCCTTAAATTTACATATCATCTTTCTTCCCTCGAGCTCCTAGCACTTAACAGACAAGTGGGGCACAAATGATTTAACCAAGTGAAATTCAGAGGCCCGCTTGTCTTGAGATTCTGCAAACTAGTGGATTAGCTTAGATGTCAGCACTGAATTATGATCCTTCAGCTGCTCGTGCGTAGCCCGCCACCAGCATTAACTCCCCGGTCTTCCCGTGGTCCTTTAAATCACGCGGAGCGATTATGGGCTTATTGTGAGAGCGAGAGCAGGGGTGAGGCGAGGAGGGGGCTGGCCGGGGAGCGGCAGCCTGGGAGACCTTTGGCCTGCTGGGGCCCGAAGTTTTAGCCACAGGGTGGTTAAACAGAACAGGCCCGGATAAAATCCAGCCAGCGCGGCTCTCTCCACCTCCACACACATTTTACTTACTAAATTCTAACCATTATGCTATGAATCCCCTGCCGCTTAAGAATGTAAATTCACACAAGTGACAGTATTTCTGCCAAGCAATTTTCAAGCAGCAAGTGGGTCTTATTTGTGAAACTGTGAAGGAAGAAGGCTGAATAATAAGTCTCTGAAATCTGGTTTCCTTTCGATCTGAGGTGGAAGCCGTCAGGGCTTGGAAATTACTGGAGCGCGGGAGCGTCGGGGGGCGGGGCGGTGGGGGTTCTCACTGGTGGCCCCACGGTGGGTCCCCAGGTCACCCTGTTATTATCAGCTCACCTCACCTGTGAGAGGGCTGTTGGTTCAGGACAGTGGGTGGGAATCGTGAAGAGATTATCTGAATCTGGGATTACCGAAGGCTAGCTGACTCTCCCTCTGTTCTTGGGTCTTGAGAGAATATCGAGCCTCATGGCGTTCCTTTATCCATGGGTTTGCCAGTCATTCATCTGTGGGAACAAGATTTTCTTGAGTCGTGACATATATATGTCACTGTCAAGGGGCAGGGAGAAGCAGCAGAGTATTAACCCTTATATGTGTAAGCCTGGGATTCTGTCATCTACCTGGAGCCATGGGAAAGACACACACGAAACGGTTAAATCACAGCTCGAGGCAGTGGGTGGTAACCTGCTGAGATGCATGAGAAATGCCTCAAGTCTTTTTTAAAAATAAGGTAAGACCAGTGGTACAGTCAGTAAATGCGTGAGTTGTGGAGAGAAAAGAGGCAAGCTGGAATGTGCCAGAATGGGTAGGAGAAGATTTGGCAAAAGACGTGGGAGAGGTTGAGTTGGTAAGGGGAGGTGGGGTGGCAGGAAGGGGAAGTGGGAGCAGGGGCAGGTGGCGGGGTGGAGCCCAGCTTGCCTTGAATAGACAGTGACCGACCGCCCGCACCTGGGCGGGCACCTGGGCATAGCTGAAGGGAAGACCCCACTTCCGGGAGGCGGAAAACCCGACGTCAGGTCCAGCTGTACACCTCACCACCCTCTCCACTTTGAACAAGCCCCTTGAACTTTTCTGACCTCCATCTCTTCGTCTTGTACAAATAAGATTCAGAAGATAGGGGTCTCAAAGGCACTCAGGAAGGATTAGACGAAACAATGCTCGTGAACGTGCTTTGGAAACCCGCAAAGCATTCTGCAAATATGACTTATAATTATTATCATTAATAATGGTAGTAATAGGATCTGATAGGAGAAGGCGTGGGTCTGGAAGATCTTGGAGCTGTCTGGTTGCGGCCCCCGTGCCGCCTCCCTTGGCAGATCACCGCCTTTGAAATTTCTGGGGTGGGCCAATAGACGTGTGGTTCTGGATGACTAAGGAGACAAACTGGAACCCCAGCTATGCATCCTGAACTGGCCTGATTTGACTTCAGGGGAGGGCGGCTTTGGTGCAATAATCCTAGGGAATCTAACTGGAGGGGCTTGGTGGGGGGGGCCAGGACGGAGGGCGAGAGATGGCTGTGGGAAGGAAGGAAGGAGCGGTTTGGGGGCCAGTGATGGGAGGACTACAACATGTTCCTTCTCGCTCGAACAGTGATGTCAGCAGGAGTGGCAACAGCGAACCCCCGGTCTAGAGAAAAACCCTATTGATTCGGGGCTCTTGCCTGTTCTCCCCTAACAAGCCCAGGATGTCCACAGTCCCCGGTGAATAAGAAAGCCGCGTGCACACGTCTCAGATTAACGTGATTCTAAGGTGTTTGAGGGGCTGGCTGTGTGGTGTGAACGTGCCCCCGCCACCTTGCGGAAGAGTTCAGCCTAGGAGGTTTCGGGGCCAAAGGAGGCGGTGAGATCGTCAAACGCCACCCGGTTTTCTGCACAAGAGGCCGGAATGCTCCTGTGTCTATTGGGTTTGCAGGGGCAGGCCCCCATGCCCCTGTCTGCAGGGGACGCAATCTGCAAATGGCAACAAGACCTCGGTCTGCAAATGGCAACAAGACCTCCGTCGTCTGCGCAGTGTCTGATGTATTTACAAAGTAATCAGCCAAAAGGCCCATCCTCCCAACATTGGGGGTGTGAAACCTTGATTTCCCACCCAGGGTATATTCTCTATTAAACACACAGCCTTCGTTAGTGATGATGACTGCGCCCGTTCTCGGTGGAGCTCTGTTTGCCTGGCTTCCTGAAAAAGGCCAGTTCCGGCCTCCTTGGCCCGGACAGGGACGGGAGTAGAGCGTCCGGCCGCCCTGGCTCTATCCCCAGCCCACCACAGCCATCATCCCTTCTTCCGCTTCAGGTTGATGCTGGCTTCTGACAGTCACTAGAGCCCAGGTACCTCCTAGCGGCACGGGTAGAGACAGATGGTTTTTAAATGTCTTCCCTTTGGGCACTGTCCAGCTGAGACGACAAAGGCGTAAAGCACAAGCCGCCTGGCCGGTCTAGTAGCCACCTCGCCCCCTTATAATTTAGTCCATTGGGCGGCATCGGTCCTTTGGGTGAGCCAATGGCGAATAAGATGTGGGCCTGGCGTCTTCGAATCTGGGGGGGAGACAGACACAGGCACTGCCAGCCGAGACGGAAGGCCAACCGCACCAAGTGCCATCTGTAGACGAGGCAGAGAAAGTGATATGGAGAAATGGGCAGGAAAGACCAACCCGACATAAAGGCTCCCAAAGAGGCTTCAAAAGGAAGCTGCTTTTGAGCCAAGCTGGAAAGAACCTTGAGAAGGAAACCCAGGGCCTAGAGAACAAGGACATGAATGAACAAGACCTCTCTCCCCCCAAACTCTGGTTCTGGCTTTCCCGGGGCGGGAGGGCACAGCCTCAAACTGGTCTCTCTACCTAGTGTTCACCCGGAACCTCTGGGTATCTTTCCTACAGATGACAGGAATTTCTTGCGGCTGCAGAGCGATGGCCGGAGAGAGGGCCAGTACGCGCGGCTCATCAGCCCTCCCGTGCACCTGCCCCGAAGCCCCGTGTGCATGGAGTTCCAGTACCAAGCCACCGGCGGCCGCGGGGTGGCGCTGCAGGTCGTGCGCGAGGCCAGCCAGGAGAGCAAGCTCCTCTGGGTCATCCGCGAGGACCAGGGTGACGAGTGGAAACATGGGCGGATCATCTTGCCCAGCTATGACATGGAGTATCAGGTAGGGTGGTGATGGGGGGGACAGGTACAGAGATCCAGGGGAATCTTTGTGATCCGGATTTCAAGATTTCAGAGGGCCGATTCATCATTAGGGAACGTGGTTAAACGCCCGCTGTTTTCATTGTGTTTCTCACATTGCCATGGCAACTAAATGACACTCTTATTTGTTATTCAAAATGTGCCTATCTCTACACCCAGACTTGATTCTTTGTTCCTCCTATTGCCTTTTATATTGCTGAAATCTTCCCAACAAATGTTTCTTCTCTCCAGCTTAGTTTAGATTGCTATCAGGTAGCCTGACAAAGGGACACAGAAGCCAGGGAAATAAACACAAACCAGCCTCCACATACAAGGGAGGAAGCCTGCCGAGCCCCTCTCGAGCCCCAAGGAGAGGACAAAATCCTGCCAGACCCGCCCTGGGGCAGGTGGGCGCAGGGAAGGGGAGGCCGCTGTTTGCGCTTAGTGGCCCGCAGACCCGAAAGGCTCCTCAATGAGGGGTTCCTCTCCCCATGGCTGCAGGAGCTGGGCTCTATTATGTCTGCCCCACAGAGCGAAAGACTGAGGCACAGATGGGTTTGCGCAGCTGTGGCTGAGGCTTGGGTAGGAGTAGGCACACTGTGGAAGAGGTGACTGAGAACCAGCCAAGGCATTAACCTGCTCCTCCCCAGACGAGAAGCAGCAACAGATGGCTGGTGAGGCAGCCAACTGCTCGCTCAGCTTGCCAGAGGACATGTGCTCGTCTGTGGAGAGAACCTAGGGAGGGTGAGCGTGAGGAATGATTGAAGACCACAGCGCTGAGGGCCTTCCGTGTGCAGCCTGCAGTCGCTCCGGAGGGTGTGGGGGGTCCTGGGTTCCGCCCCATGCCGCCTGCATTCCCATTTATAAACCTTAAAGCGCTGTATTCTGAGGACCTGTTTGCATTTTTGTCTCAGCCGCCAGATGATGAGGTTCCCCGGGCAGAGGGTCCATATGCTAGATTTTGTAACTGTCCTTGTACCTGGCACATAGTAGGAGTTCAGTCAAGTATTGGTGAAGGAGAAAATCCTTTCCCTCCTTCCTGCAATAATGGAGATATGAAAGGCACCCCAAACCCAGCATACTGTGTTTCTCACCTTACTCCCATCTGTGATGTCCTCTGAGTTTCCAAATACCTGGATTGGGCATTTTGAAAAATTTATGGGAAAGAAACCTCAGAAATGGCTAGGGACATTTCAACCCTCCTTTAAACATGTCTTGATTCTGGTCCTTTTAATCAGTACCTTCCAGTTACTGGACAACAATATCCATACCTTGTTATATATATGTCCAATCCCTTTAGATATGCATTTGATTCTTTTTAAATTAAGATTTCAAGTACCCTAGCCATGTGGTCAACAGATGTGTACAGGTACAGTAACACACACACACACACACACACACACACTTTAAGCTGCGGTTAACAGAAAATTGGAAATCTTTATATGGTTTGAACCAGGGAGCTCGGGTAACCATGGCTCTTGTTCTTCTGGCTTCTAGATTGTGTTTGAGGGAGTCATAGGAAAAGGACGTTCAGGAGAAATTGCCATTGACGACATTCGGATAAGCACTGATGTCCCACTGGAGAACTGTATGGGTACGTGAATATCTGTCTCTTTGTGGTTCTTCCAAATAAGACACCGGGGGCGGGGACATACAAGAGGAGGCAGCACGCCATTTTCAAACCCAGTTGAACCCAGTGGGAGAACAGCAACGGTCCATGCAGGAGGTGGGCTATGAATATCGTTGTATCTTAGGCTGCATTCAGGATGGGAGGGGTGTGAAACGAGATGAAGTCTTCTATCTCCTGTCCCCATTCAGAAATAGACAAGCATTAAGTATACGGAGACTCAGGGTGCCAACACCCTATCATCAGACTCCAGCTTTTAGCAAAGAAAATGCTAGAGAATGAGTGCAGCTGCCAGTCAGAATTACATGCTGCAAGGGTTTGATGTTTTTAATGGAAGCCTTCACTGGTGAGCCAAAATAGTACATATGTTATATTAGACTGATTACACGATTACCCAAGTTGCTCCTTTACATGAATGAATTGCAGGGCAAATGATGGCAGGTGAGGTAAAATTTTAGTTTTCTTTGAAGCTAGTAGCTTCAACGCCCAGGATCCCAGAGCTATAAGATTAAGCACCACATGCCAGGTAACCAGCACAGGAAGGACACCGTGATTGTCCCTTTGGACAGAAGTGCTGAGCAGACAGCCCACAGAAGATGCACACATTTACCCATCCCAACCATCTCCCATGAGTGCCATGGGCATTTCCAAAAGCAAGAGGGAATTCTGAGAAGGAACGGGACCTGCTTTACTTGACAGAGTGACTGTGATCACTTACTGAGTGCTTTTCTTGGCACACGGGTCCTGGATGTGTGTGTGCCTGGTGATGTCAGAAGCACCTGGGACCACCCCAGCCCCTTCAGGCCCCGGGCATCTACATGTAATCCAGGCTCTGAGAAAGTAATCAGTGGTAAATGATGACAATGCTTTAGAGACCCATTGCTCTATAAAGTCCTTTTTGTTTCAAAGCAACTTTAGGGCTCTCTAACCCCCACCAACCCGCCGCCCAACCCCTGTGATGCTGATGTGTTAGACACAGTCTCGAGCATGAGGAGGACATGGGGACACTTTCCATGGGGTATTACAAAAAATCATCTTCATTATACCTTAAACCTGCCCCATTACTTCTCCCCCTTATCTAACTCAATATTTTTTTCTTTTTTTTCCCCCAGAACCCATCTCAGCTTTTGCAGGTGAGAATTTTAAAGGTAAAAATATATATATATATATTTTTTGCATGTCTTTTTCTTCCACCCATGTGATGTGAATTTGGTGTGGGGAAGGCACCTCCCAACTTGACAGATCTCAAGAGAAAACAGACGCCACACCTTCCCGCCACTAGATGGCACCAACAACACCTGTAGATTCCAGGAAAGAGGATTGAGATCTTTACCGTCTCTTGTTTAATTAAAGTTTAGAAACCTATAATAGAGACAAATAGGTTACAGATAAACCTTTCAGCCTTGCATTGTCCGACGGGGAGCAATGAGGCTGAAAATGCATGAGCGGTGAGAAAGGAGAGGCTGTGGGAGAGACTGAACAACAACAAAAATCAGTAGTAAATTAAAAGTGAAATGAGGTGGCAATGATTTATTTTCGCCTGAAGATGGTTTCTTCCCAGCTGCAGGGCACCAAGGCAGCAGTCTCAGTGAATCCGCAGTGAGGGACAGTGCGGGCGGTTTGGCCAGGGTAGAAAGTTAGGGAAAAGACACGAGGAGCCATGATCCCGAGGAGAAAACGTTGCAAAATTCTGGAGCCCGTGTCCGGTGAAGGGAACGAGGAGGCACATGTGCCGGCTGGAGTTAGAGCATTTAAATACAGGATTGAAAACCAGAACAGGACATTTCCTCCCTAGTAAAGAGCAGAGCAGAGAGAGACGAATTTGGGATGCTGGCCTCATGGTCGGGCCGTGGGTGGGGGCTCCCCTCCTGCCCTCCTTGCGCTCCGGTGACTTGACACCAGCGCCGCTCCTACCCAGCGGTCCAGCGCCGAGCGTCTAGAAGCCTGTCCGAGGGCTTCAGTTCTGCTGGCCTGGGTGGCAGACCACACGCCCACGCTGCCCCTCACCTGACGCCTGGGGTTTTTCATACAAACAGTTGTGAGACCTGCTGTGCCCTCTTCGCCCCAGCTGGCCTTCACCCCAGAGGTGACAGCATTCCAGAGATAAGGGAAGTCATTTTTATATCTCAAGTCTAGACGCGTTATCTTCACTCTCATTAATCTGTCCAGCTCCTGGCTAGAAAGATGAATTCCTGGTTTGCCACCTAGATGTGCTTTTGACTCCAAATCATCGGGCCTAATTTTCCACTCATCACCCTCTAAGACAATAGCTGGGGGGGGGGGGGGAGAGTGAGTGGCTGGAAAAAGAATGACAGACCGACACAGAATACGATTTCTTGCTTTCTCCCCCATCCTTGGCTCCCCAACGCCACCCCCGCTCCCCACGGCACCCTGGAAAGTAAGGAGTGTGTTCCTGGGCTGATGCTCTCAGTGCGTGAGATTTCTGTTCATGCGGGTCTGAGTGTGGGCAGGGAAGCTGAGTCAGAAGTGACTCACTTGGATCACAGTTGCATTCAAGTTCTTGGAATTCCGGGACCCAAGGTAATGTCTCTGTGGGGCCAGTCAAGCCTGCTCACTAAGACTCCAAGCCCCCAGGAAGGCTGGCCAAAGACATCCAGGAGTGGCACAGACACTGTCGCATGTGAGCCGGCGTGTCCCGGTCCATGACTGACAAGTGCAGGGGCTAAGTGCTTTGCTTCTTAAGAGAATCAACAAAGCAGGGCACATGTGCTCTCCTTGAGGCTGTGTTTACCGTGAGGCTTCACAGTCCAGTCATGTTCTCGTGTACAAAATATATAAATAAAATATCATCAGAGCCGCAGCGCTCACTTAGCCAAAATAAACACAGGGCTTAGTGACTGGAAGGTAAGCATCTCCGGCGGGCTCCCGATGGGCTGATTCGGGGGTTAAGCAAAAGCAGCTCCCGGTGGCACGGTCTGGCCCCTGGCTATTGCCTCTGGAGAGAGCGAGCATTCTGCAAGCAAGAAACCGAGTCCCGAGGGGCAGAGACTTGACCAAGGAACATAAAGTCAAGGGCAGGATTGGAATTGAAAATAGGCAATTTCTATCACATTGGCAAGTTGTACTTGGAACTCAGAGGTGGTAGCCAGGTGAACTCAGGGCCGGCCTTCTGTGGGGCCGAGGCCCCTTTGACCTCAGCATGCAGCTCTGTGTTTTGAATTCAAGCAAAGCCTTCTACCCGGGGTGACCATTTGCTCAGTCTAACCTTGTCAGTGACTGGCAGGCACAGTGTTTCTCTCCTGGTCAGCGGCAGCCCTGGTGGGGGCGTGGGTGTCCTGGGATTAAATCAGCCTTTTCACTCAAAAAGGAAAACAAAGAGAAACCAGGTTTGGGCAGGCAGGATGTAGAAAGTTGATGGTGTAACACTAGTAACAATAGGCGGTTACGTTGTGAGCACGGCTTTTTTTGAATCTGGGTTGTTTTTCTTTTCCATTATAAATTAAGCATGAGACAGAAGCAATCTCATTCTTTAGGAGAGACTGATGTGTACTAGGTAAATCTTTAAGGAAACGCAATAAAAGTGGCCTCTGGGCTGGGTCTTAGGAGGGATATCTTGATCTTTTCTATTCATTCTCTGCCTCTTACTCATTTCTTGCCATGAAACATTTTCTTTTTATTCCAATCACCTTGTGTTTTCTGCTTAGTGTGTATACTTTGATTGTAAACCAGGGTGTGAGTCCCTAACGATGAGAAACAAGCCTTAGAGAAAAAGAGAATGTGTAGGGAAGGAACAAGGAGGATCCAGAATGAATAATCTGCATTGTCATGTGATTTGTAAGAAGACTTTTGTTGTTGTTGTTATGAGTCACATTTTAAACAATGTGGCCTGGGTGTGCATTTTTTTTTCTTCCTTCCTTTCTTTTTTTTTAAGCAGCGGCTATAAACGTAGTGCCTTCATGTATCTTTTTCTAAAATTTGAGCTTTAACAAATGAAAAAGAAAGGAAAAAAAAGAAAGAACCAAAAAATGATATAATTAAGATGATGGATTATTTCCTCTTAACCCGTACTTTCTTTTATCAATGAAAGAAAAAAGAATAATAAAGAAGCCAGTAAAAATATGGAAAGCCCATGGTCAGAGCTCTGTGGTTGTTGACCAGGTGGCTATTCTTAGCAACTCACAGTAAGAGCAAGAGGTTTCGTTCACATTAGAGGCTGGGGACGTTGAACAACACAGGAGCAGAGAGACTGGGTTTGGTACCCTCCCCGTTAGAGGCCCATGGAAATTCAGGACCGGTGGTTGTTATCGTGAAGGATTCAGAACCCGTGTGTCTACCGCTGATGGATGCTAAAAGGGACATCAGTATCTCTTATTAATGACTGTGAGTCTGGGTTTTATGTCTCACCAGTTCTGAGAGCCAGAGGGCCCATCTCTGGGTTTCATTCTCCACAGTCCTGCTCCATTTTCCTCCAGCTGAATCCAGGAGAAAGTGAACATCTCAGTCTGTCTCCTGGGCATAGAGGGGAGCCATCTTCCGAGAGACCCGTTCTGGGGTAGCGACAGAGCTGGCTGGTTTTTAGGTTGTTTCTTTGGTGCCAACTGGTCCATCTCTGCCAATTTCCGTCACCATCTCTCCTCTTTACCCCCATCTCACTCCCCTGGGCCGCCCCCCATCCTAGGGCACAGGACCTGGGACTGGCCTCAAATTCCCTCTCTCCTTGGCTTCCCCGCTCTTCTCTCCTAGAAGCACTTCCAAGACGGGGTGCAGGATGAAAGGCAGAGAAGTATTCCTAAAGGCTGCCAGGGTTCCAGATAGGCAGCTGTGGTGTGTGATTCCTTCTCATCGTCCCCCCTCCCCTGACATCTCCAGCTGCCAGAGTAAGGCTAGGTGTTGCTGAGCAAGGAAGCATGGAGATCAGATGTGTGTAAACCACCTCGCTACTTGGCTGCCATTGCTTGCCTGAGGGGACACTGAGGCACTCTCTGCGAGGCTTGCTCGTGCAAGCTGCCTCTCTTGTCACCGAGGGGCCTGGCGCGCCCCTCCCCGCAAGCTTGCCGTTCATCAAACAGCTGCCGGCGTCAGTTTCTCTAAGGGGAGAAGAACAATTTTTGGTCACCGACTTTTCCTCTCTCCAAGAAGAGAGTGCCACCAAAGGGAAGTGTCTGAAACTCCAGGCAGCCACAGATCTAAATTCAGAGGCATCTTGGAGAGACGTGGCAGCTCCGGGCAGTGTCTGCGAGCCGCGGGGAAGCCTCCCGAGGACCCCCTACACCGCTCGGAAGGCAAACCCAGGAGTCCCTTCTCAGGGAACTTTTGTACTTTAGCATTCTTCTTCCAAACAGATCCCCTAGGCGTGACCACATTCTTCTGCTGCCTTCTGTAAACCCTTCTGGAGCAGGCAACCCTTTTCTGTTTGTTTAATCTCACAAATTAAACAAACCTTTTATCTGAAATACTCCTTCCCCAGCGCCTCGTTTCCAGCCTGGACAGAAAGGGCCCCGCAGAGAGGCCAGGCCTGGTGGTTCCTAATCACTCTGAGCCTTTTTGTCCTTCTTCTGAGAGGGATGCCTCACCGTCGGTGTCCTTCGGAACATTTCTTTCCTGGGCGACCCCTCCAGGCCCAGAGGACATTTTGTAAATGTAGCCGTGGGAGATGCTTTCTCTTTACCGTGATTCAGTGGGAACTTGACCGAGACAGTCCTCGGGCAGGTTCGGGCGGAAGTCGGGGGCCGAGAGTGAGAGGACAACTCGTGTCCCAGCCCCGGGGCTTAGGACAGGGGCCCGTGTAATTCTCCGGTGAAAGGAGAGACAGTCAGTGTGTTGGGCTCTGGGAGACTCTATCAGAGTAGCCACAAATGCTATGTAGTAACATTGGCTTTGGTCCAGAATGGACAAAGTTAAGCAAGGGGCCAGAGCGGTTATCAGACCCCTGGGTTCCCGTACAGGCTTCTGCTCCTGACCCTGCTACCTACCGGCGCTGGGAACTTCCTCCGAGGACTCTGCACCCTCTCCCTGTGCTCTTCTGTCCTCCCCCTCAGTTTCCCTGCAGATAAAATCTGGGGAAAATCACTTTCCTTCTCAGATCCTCAGGTGTCCCATCCGAGGGTCACGAGGAATAAGCAGAGTGATTCGTGTGAGGCCCGCAGCCCCACACCCAGCACCCAGGAAACGACCGCTCACTCTGGCTCCTCTTCCGGCACATTTCCCCGTGGTTCCTAACTCAGTAACCCTGTCTGCACAGTAAGAACGGAAGGAGCGCTACCTACTGTGTCCTTTTTCCCCCTGGTCTCCCCCTATGCGTGGCTTCCTAGAATGTACTCTTCATCACAATTCAAATTCTTTGCCTTTGCATTCGCCCCTTCTCTCCAGGGGGCTTAGAACTTCCGCAGATGGAAGCCTCCCCAACCTTGCAGGTGCACTCGGCATTACTGACTGTTTATGTATCTGCTTCCCATTACCTCACACGATGAGAAAGCTTTGTGGAGAATTAGACGATGGTAATCCATGAAAAACAGTTAACAGTGAAAGCATGTTCCAGTGGGGGGCGTGTTATGAGTAAGTGGTTAAGAGTTAGTGCAATCAAAAGGAACATTCCGGCCAGCACATGGCCAGCTCTGGACAAGGCTAAAGTCTTACCCACACTCTTTCTCCCATGTTGGGGGACCAGTCCAGGCTCCTTCGTTGCAAAGCAGTGGCCCAGTGACCCCATGTGACTGAGGGGCCAAGGGCGGCTGAAATAGAGCCACTCATCAACCTGGGGACCTGGTACGGGTGACATTTGTCTGAACGGGGCACCTTTTTTGCAACTTCACTAGAGGTACAGTATGAGCCAGACAAATCTCTAGCACTTTCCAAGGATAACTGTTATGTGAAGTACCAGTGAGTCATTAATGTTTTCTGCGGAATCTAGATGTTGTTTCAAATACATTCCCCCACCCGTCTGTTCATCCATCCATGCATCCATCCATCCGTCCATCTGTCCGACATTCGTTGGAATGCTGCTTTGTCAGGATTATCACCTTTCTTTCTTCTATTTGGCAAAGCAGAGCCTTAGTATACAGCCCTCGGAGGCTGCCGCTGAGCCACATTCCAAATCCGCGATCCACCTGCCTGTGCGAGTTGAGTCTCTTTAGCTGGAGAATGTTCTGAGAAACTCTGGCTCCCGCTGTGGGTCACCCAGAGGTGCCTGGGGAGGGATGAGGGAGAATCGTGAAAGGGACCCTCTCTCCTCTCTAACTCCCTTAATATTAAAAAAAACATGTGAGTTTGTCATGTAGCGTGCTTTCTCATTTCTCCAAACAAATGTTCGAGGAAAACGTCCATCGCTGTCCATAAAATGGCTTTGGTCTTGAAAATTGTTTTGGTGTCAATAATCTAGGGGGAGGGGAGCATTGGTAGGAAAGGGGAAGCAGGTCTTCTACCAAAAGTGGAGTGTGTCTTCCAGAGCAGAGCAGAACCCAGGCCATAGGTCTAGCTCCCACCCACTGCGCAATCCCCATACTGCGATTTCCCCTTCCTCCAGCGGGCCCCCAGGTCCTCCGCACTGTGCCCCAACATTGTCTCTATCACAAGAACCACTCTAGGAGGAGCGTTAAGGCCCAGCCCTGGCACTCTGAGACTTGGGGGGAGGGGGTGTATTTAATGTCAAAAACCAGCATTTCGGCTGAAGGAGAGCAAGGCTTCGAACCCGAGACGATGTGATTTGGAGGGAAGGTGGACAGTTGCGACTGTTTTCCGCTTGACAAAAAATGTGTGCTCCCACCTTTGGGGTCTGGTCAGGTGCTTCAGGCGGGGAGTTAATCCCCGTGGGCAAAACACCTTCCTTTCCTCTCATTAGAGGAAGGCTCTCTCTGGCTCAGAATCGAAATCAGAGACAAACCCAGGATGCCCTTTGGGGAGAAGGGGTTGGCACTGGGGAACTTTGGCCCGTCCCCACGTACTTTGCTGTTTCTCGTGCATTCTTCTGAGCCCACATGAAAATCCAACGGCAGGATGGTTGCCAGGCAGCAGATACTCTTGGTGACCTGAATAATGAGTTGACACCAGTTCACTGTGGCTCACAAGCTGGCCATTTCAAGGAGCTGTTTTCAGCGCCTTGCTTTCTCTTTCTGTTTCTATGCATAATTTTCAATATGGTCACAAAGATTGACAGAAGGGGGGGAGGAGGGGAAGGGAGGGAGATAAGGAGCTTTCTCAGCTGCAGTCGTGAAATTATTAGAAATGATTTGGGAATAAGGAAAAACAGCAGGTGGTCATGAAGAAGACAAGGTAGAAAGGGGAGAGTGGGGCTGTCAATGCGGCCACTGGTGTGTCTATAGTGTGACACATCCCCATCAAAGCTCTTCCAGTACCGGGGCACAAGACCCCACACCTTAGCACAAGGGGAACCCTCACACTGGGGGAGCCAGGGATTAAAGGCTGGGAGGGTGGGCAGTCTCCAGAAGATATTCTAAGCAAAAGGTTCTCATTTCTGTCCCACTTCTGAGAAAACATCAGAAGGTCTGACCCACCCCTCAGCCATTCCCCAAATCAAAGAGAGGCGTTCTGGGGTTCAGGCTGAGGACTTGGCGACACTGACCCCCACATAGGAGTCTTCACCTCAGAAAGTCTTTTAGTCACAAGCATTTGTAGAGTGCCTTCTTTGTGTACACCTTGAGGTAGAATTCAACAGGAGAGTGAGTTCTGTGAGGGGCTCCAGGTCTGGGGGGGTGGGCATGGAAGTATAAATCCACCTAGGCTACATCTTGAGCAGAGAGATCCACCCACAGCATAGGACCAAGGATGGACGAAGAAGGCAGTGGCCCCTCCCAGCCGTGGCTCTCCCTGGACGGGGGAATCCCAGGGATAGAGAGGATGCTTCTTTGTGGCCACCACCAGTTGATGTAAGCAACTAGGGATGCAAGCTTTCACAGGTTAAGCATGCATCATTTTTCAGAAGTAAAGATCATGTCTGGTTTTGGCGAGCTCCAAAGCTCCTAGTCCCGTTCTGGGCCAGATTCTCATCTGATGTAAATCTTTGGGAGAATCAAGTTGTAGGACTGTTTTGCATCAAGTGGGACCCTAGCCAGTCTTTCCCCAGAGTTACCCTGGGCTTAAATCTGCTACATCATCTCCATGGCAACCAGAGGCCGGCCAGCGAATGTGGTTGCCTTCGAAATCCTCTTCTAGCTTCTCTTCCCTCCTGTCTTTTCCATGATTAAGAACGATCTCCCTCCCTTGGCTCTCACTCACTCTCTCTCTCGCTCTCTCTCTCTCATACCCACTATCATTCGTGCCCACATTTTTTGTTGTTGTTTTTGCAACGTCTTTCTAAGCAGGTTCTAGATCCTCTATCCAATTAAAAAAAAAAAAAATGAAGATGCATTAGTCATGGCCTGACAGTGATAACTGACCTGTTTAGACAAGACCAGGCTGATTTCGATGGGCATGGAAGCTTTGGCAAGCCAAAGTGGAATTCACCTTTAAGTCTAGCCAGCCTAATTAGGACATTGTCTAAGAATGCTGGCTAACCGGACCAAATATTTCCATTCATTCAGAGAATCAGCCTTACGGAATCCCGGAACTCATTTCAGCATCATTTACTTGCGTGCATTCACGTGTGGATGTATGTGTGTGAATTAGAACGCTTCTGTCCATGGCAGAGTAATTGGTTTAACAGAAAGAAGTGAAGAGCCTTGTACTCATGCAGCTCTTGTTTGACTCCCTTACTTACCTACTTACTTGCTGTATCACCACCGTTCGTTTAACCTCTCTGAGCCTCTGTTGAGACTTCATCTGCGAAATGGGTCTAACAGTACCTACCTCAAGGTTGTGAGAAGGAAATAATGTCAATCATTGGAAAGTGAGCACGAGTGAAATGCTCAGTACCATCTTGTTCCCTTGTCCCCTTCCCTATCCACTCCAAAGCATGTATGTGTTTCTTTTTTTTTTTTTTTAATTAATTTTTGATCCGTCTGCATGCTCTCAGCCTAGCAACACTCTTCTGTGTCTCTCCACCAGGGGGCACCCTCCTACCAGGGACCGAGCCCACAGTGGACACGGTGCCCGTGCAGCCCATCCCAGCCTACTGGTATTACGTAATTGCCGCCGGGGGCGCCGTGCTGGTGCTGGTCTCCGTCGCCCTGGCCCTGGTGCTCCACTACCACCGGTTCCGCTATGCGGCCAAGAAGACCGATCACTCCATCACCTACAAAACCTCCCACTACACCAACGGGGCCCCTCTGGCGGTGGAGCCCACCTTAACCATTAAACTAGAGCAAGACCGCGGCTCGCACTGCTGAGGGCCGAAGCAAAGGACAGCACCCAAAACAAACGAGAAAGACT
The DNA here is from genome assembly GCA_003697995.1 of Taxidea taxus jeffersonii. Taxonomy (NCBI): domain Eukaryota; kingdom Metazoa; phylum Chordata; class Mammalia; order Carnivora; family Mustelidae; genus Taxidea; species Taxidea taxus. The sequence continues at coordinate 191,314 of ML102375.1, read as the reverse complement.
GCAAACACGTTGCCTCGATTTTGCACTTTTTTCTCCTCGCCTAGTCTCTGTGTGAACTCTCAGACATCTCTCTCTCTCTCTCTCTCTCTCTCTCATTCTCTCTCTTGGGGCCCAAACCCTGTGAGCTTTTATTCATCCTGATCATTGTCCTCGGGTTCTTTTATTTTATTTTTTTTTCTTTTCGTTGATTCCAAACCAACCACCCCCAACTCTAATGCTGCATCTTGGAATATGAGAAGAGATACACCCCTCAGCCCTTCACAACTGAAGGCTCAGCTGGTTTTCTTTCCGAGACTGGTTCCCCGTTTCTTCCCCTTGCCTTATCCCCTACCTCCTCTCGGTGGGCAGTCTGCCAGGAGACTCGAGAGGAAACCTGGCTGGTTTTGTGTGTTTGTACATAGTATATACATTTGCGTGTGAATAGCTGCGTGGGGGGGTGTGGGTGTGAGAGAGAGACTCGTTCATTGTGGGGGGTATTGTGTGGGTGTGTTCAGAGAGGACCCCCTTTAATTCTTGTGTTACTTCTCCAGGGGGTACATGTTACAAGAAAATAATAGACTGTACTAGTTGTGTTTACTTGGAGAAGAGATTGAAGCTTTTTGTTGCCTTATCTAGCTCTGGCTGGGTTTCTGTTGGCTACCACTGTCATCTCCCGGTACCTAAAAAGCTAGAGGCCACATGAGATGAAATGTGGCCTCTCTCATACCTGTCCCTTTCCCAACCCGTCTGACCCAAGAGGAAAGTTCCCCAACGCACTTAGACATGACCCCTTGTCGTGTCTCCTGGAGTCTTTGAAGTAGCAAGAGAACAGCCGTCGGGGGTGTGCGGAACCATCTCTGCTTCCAGCCCTGAAGCAAATCTGTCTCATGTTGCCTTATGAAAGAGAAGCTCATAATGAATGTTTAGCTTTTATCAGTTAAGTCCAATCTTGGAGTAAGTCATAAAGAATAACAAATCGGAGACTGGCGTAGGAAAAGCAGTTGTCTGTTTGAAGTTGGGAGCAGGAGGTGGAGGAGAGAAAGCAGGAGAAGGAAAGGCTGAAGTGTGGTCTCTTAAAAGTCCCCTCACTCCGGGGACGGGGGAGGGGGTTATCGTGCCCGAGACTCGGGATGGAATTGAGGAAGAAGGTGAAAAACCATATTCTTTGGTGTTCTGTTGGTCATTGTAACAGGCTTTGTAAAATATGGGGAAAGGGGATCCTTTGCTTTCCTTTCGTGGTGTTAACGTGTGCCTGAATCTAGAGCCACTAAAACATGACTGTCCACCTGACTTATTTAAATATTTTGAGAATATAAAAAAGTAATCTTTTTTTTTTCCTGTGTCAATATGCTACCCCTTAAAGCATTCGTAGCATCTGGAAAATACACCCTCATAAGCTGGCCTGGCATTTCCAGATGCTGCTGCCTCGGGAGAGGATATAATGAAAATAAATCTGTTGCTGCCCATGTGTCTTCTCTAAGCCACACAGGGGGAGGGATGTTGGAGATAAATTGCCTAATGATACTGTACAAAGGATAGATTCGATCATGAAATCCATTTCATTGATACAAAATGCATATTGTAACGAGACGCTCGGTGAACTGGGGCTCAGCCTTGGGGGTGTTGATTTCTCCCCTTCCTGCTAGGAATCCACCAGGGAAGTATAAGATTCTCTCCAAAGATGGTTGCCTGGGCCGAAAGCCTCCAGGTACCTTCTGAGAACAAAATATTAATTTTCTTTGGCTGCTTGGGAAAGAGAGAGACTTTTAGCATTCTTTCAGAATATACTGGCAGACCCCTCCAGCACACACTCACTTTCGCATCTGGTTTGTTTCATCCTCCCAAAAGAAAGGTGCTCTCCCACTCTTATTCTATTTCAAAGAGCTACTCTGTCTCAACCACAGCAGCCCTGCCAAGAAAAGAAAAGATGAAAGGCTAGAGCCTGAGCTACCTTGAGATTTCAAGTGTCCTACCCCAGCCGAAGATGGAAAAAGAAGCCGGGAGAGGGGGGAGGGGCAAGGGCCCCGCATACCGGGTGATGAATTCCATGCCAATCACTAAGGGCTTTTTATCTCAGGTGTCCATATCCAGTTGTGCGTTTGGGGCCAGGCATTCCCTTGAAATGATTGACATCCCTACAGGCACCCCATGGAGACACAGTGTCAGGAAATTACACCTGGAAAATCCAGCCAGTGTAGCAACTGTCTGAGTTACTATATACCCTTGAGATTTCCCTTCTTTAAAAGAAGATGACAACAACTTTGTGCATTTGCTGTGTGTTTATCTGATGCCTCATGTGGCATCATCTTTATGTTCACACCATAGTTGAAAATATGAAACTGCTCAAGTCTGTGAATCCCATGATGCAGTTCAGCTGGGGATGTCACCTCTCTCTCTCTCTCGCTTTCTCTCTCTCTCTCTCTCTTGCCCAGCAACTTCCATAGTATTATCCAGGTACTATGCTCCAAGGGCAGCTCTTCTATAAAATCATGCTTCGCAGCTTTAGAAAGCAAAATTCTGTATTTCATAGAGGGGGAAGGATCACTCTCTTCTAAGAAAAATAGACTGGACAGGTGAATGCATGCATGCATGTGATTAGTTGCTTCTCAGAAGACAAAGAGGTGATAGCAACTATTAAAATATGAATGAATGAATGAATGAATGAATGAATGAATGAATTGAAGGTCTAGCTTGGGCTGGTAATGTTTTTGCCTTAGTAGAGGTTCCCTATCAACAGCTCCAGGAGGGAAACCCTTATCTCTGGGGTAAAAAAAAAAGCCTTCCTTGGTATGCTAATAATCCCTATCCCCATAATACCTGGTGAAGGCATCAAAAAGAAAAGAAAATCATAGCACTGGCATTGGCAAAACAGGACAGTGAAAATAAAGTGAAATTGTCTTTTCCCTTATCCCACATTTTTGGGATTAAAGCCAGAATAAGATAGGAAATCCAGTAGTATTTCCAACATCCATACCCCATCTTTAAAAGACCCTGTCTTTAAAAATGAAACTAGCAGGCAAGCAAACACCCGAATAATCGAAAATTACCAAAGAACAACGACAAAACAAGAGAACTTAAAGATTTTTACTTCCTATTCTTATTCCCTCTTCCTAGAACTGTGACATCTCTCGCATTGCTCAGTTGCCTGTGTGTCAAAATTACTTGTGGACATTGGAAACTCTTTGAAAATGTATTGTGTGGAATGTAATAAAATGATGATATTTTTATACAAACATCTGGGCTTTTTTTTCCCTTTTGCCTTGGAGAACAAAGTTGAAATGTAGGCTTTGAACAAACTGATGTTTCCCAAGTTTGCATATCGCCTCCTGAGCTACAGGGCATTGCTGTGGGAGGTAGGTGGGTTTTCTCCTTGAGGCTGAATGCCAGCTTTTTCTTCTTTCGTTTTTATTACTGCTTGTTAGGAGTTTTATCCAATTTGTGCAGCTGAGCCAACTTTTATGATTGGTGTGGGATTTTGCAAAAGTTGCTAAGTGCTAAATTGCTCAGTGTGATTCCACAAAATTTCTCTTGATGGCAAATCCCTGGGGATTGGACTCTCCTTTCAAGGGACCCCAGGGGGAATGGGACCGGTGGAGCTGAATCATGTACTCGGCCCTACGGAGACAGATAGCTTCCTTTGGAGAAGAAGCGGCAACATCATACCCCTCGCCTACCAAATTATTTCTTCCGTGGGGACATTGGTCTCCAGTTTATGAGCACTTTCCCAGACAACATGGGAACTTATGGCATGTTCAAGGCTCCAAAATCTTCCAGACTTCCTTTTGGAGCAAGTAATAAAGATAATTACATGATGACTATGAACCTGGAACCATCAAGCTGGGACAGTTTGTAAGAGGAACTTTCTATTAAAACTTTGAGAGGGGCTTGGGGAAACTTACTCAAAAAGCCAGATTGTGTTGACATGTATTTTTCTTCAGTTCTCCTTTCTGGGAAGTTAGTGATTAGTTATATAAAATATTTCTGTCGGGGGGCGGTTGGGGGGAAAATATAGGAAATACCACCTCCCGGCTCTTTAATGCTTCTAAATGGTGGTCCGGAAGAAGTCGTCGAAGGCTTTTCCACCAGCCCTGCTTTGTGGGGTGTATTAAGAGCATTCTATCAACCTAGGAACCTTCCTTGGGGGTCCAAAAATGATCCTTAAATGTCCTAAGGAAAGAGACATGTCCAGAAGACCCTATTTCTAGCAGAGTCCTGTTTTTCCACCTCAAAACCTAGATCCAGGAACGAGTTTTTTTTTTTTTTTTTTTTTTTTTTTACATCTGTAAGCCTGTCCAAGTGGTACGGAAAAGAAGCAGGCTTTGGGTTTTCAAATCTTACAGGAAGCTCTGTTCGTACAGATGGCTCAGTATAAATGTCACTATCTGTCCTCTGCAGGAGAAAAGAGTAGAATGCCCAAGCATTGTTTGTTACTCTAATGACAAAGCATAATTACCTTTTTGTCTAAATAACCCTTGGCTTTCCTTAAAGCCATTTGTTCCCATTAGTAAAAGGTAAATGGAAAGCATCTCGAAAGTACTTATTTCAGGCAAAGACCCAGGCTCAGTCAACATTTTCCTGAGCTCCGGGACCAAATTTGCCAGACTAAATTAAACTAGCCATCACTTATGCTTCATTAGCGTTACCATTTTTGGAACCGCCTTTGAGCATTTCATCATTGCTCTTCCTGTTTTGGTGCTAAGTTCTAAGGCTTATTCTAGAAGTATTCTTTCTTCCCCAAAAGGGCAAAAGACCATTAGGACTCTAATCTTGGGCGTCAAACACAGCGCTGTTATCATTGTGGTATTTCAGACCGAGCCCAAGCATAAACGTTACAGAAATTGTGTTTCCATGGATCATAAATACCAGATGTCAAGGCCCAGTATGTCTCTTCTGGCTCCTACCTGGCCCTTTATGATGGTTTCAATGTGTGGTCTCGATGTTGAAGCAAGACACCAGCCTCCCGGCCCAGATCACCCAAGCCTGGCCGATCTGTGGTGGCCCTGCATTCCTCTCCCTCACCCCTGCTCACTGCCTTTGCAGCTGCTTTCCACAAACACTGTGGCCTTTCTATAATCTTTGGTGAAAAGAGTTTCACTTTTAAGTTTTGATGTCTCTGTGTGGCAGGCTACCCATCCGAGCCGAACTGCAGATCCGTGGTGCGGCTTACTTTCTCTCCGTAATTGTGCACGTCGCTGGGGCTCTCACAGTGTAATTTGCCTTTCATCCACTTCAGTGATGGCCCAAAGAAAACACAGAACAAATCCAGCCAGAGCAAAATGAGGGGAGAGGGGGATCCCAACTGATGGTCTTACAATCGGCAGGAAAAAAAAAATCACCTTACATAAATAAATTAAAAGCTAGAATAGTACAGGATTTAATTAAGCCTGACAGAGATCAGGCGCACTGCGCTATGTCTGGAGGTGAGATCAAATCAGAAACCTGTGCCCTTAAAAGGCGTCAGGCCACATGCCTCGCCAGAGCACGTTTGCACTAACTGTCGGGGGTGGAGGTCCGTTTGGCCCCAGACTCAAGCCCTGGAGAGACATGAAATCTGGAGAATCACCAAAAAAACAAAACCCCTTTTAGCAGAGTACAACCCCATGGAGAATCTAGGTGCTTCCGGGCCCTAGCCCAGTGGGCTGAAGACCCAGAACCATCCTACTGTCTTCTGGGTAAAGTGATGGTTCTTAGGCTTTGCTATCACTGACCTCCAAGAGCCCCCCAAAAACGAAAGGCCCACGGGTGTTGGACCAAGAAATAGGAAAAACTGAAAAGTCAGCAACGGACATTCTAGAAGCAGACTGGGTGTTGAGTAGGGAAACATCTTGTTTCGAAGGCTTATGACCAGAGTGGTTATTGATCCTGAAAGAAGTTGCTGGGGAGATTTTAGCATAATAACTGGCCGGGTTTCTCTCTCTCTCTGTCTTTTTTTAACTTACAAGTTACATACAGCTACATCCTGGAAACATGCTAATGACACAGAAGCAGAAGTCCATTTCTCTGCTAACCAGTGTCTCTCTTCTCCAAAGGGAGTAATCACAACAAGCAGTTTGAGGTATCTCTTCCCTTGGTTTGTACCATCACAGACGTGTGTGTTTGTGTCCAGCTATGGGGTTTGTTGGGTTGGGGTCTGGTTTTGTCTTGCGTAAATGGTGCCGCAGCATTTCCTCCTTTGTCGGGCAGCCTTCTTCCTTTCTTCTAACAAACTCTTGACTACTTCGATCTACACCGCCAGACTTACCCCACTCTTCTTAGCTCTTTGTGTAACATCCCCTGCTGGTGGGCTGTGTCTAGTTCACTTTTTTCCTAGTATAAACAACGCCGTGATGAACATCTTTGAGGTTGCCTCTTCGTGCACGCTTCTCTCCGAGAGAAGTTCTGGGTCAAATGGTGTGCCTAGGTTCGGTTTAAGGGATGCTGCAAATGGTCAAGGCTTACCCTTTATGGTGCACCTGTCCCCATGTACGAGATAGTGGATCTCTAGTGGACATCCTGGGCTCTGACCCTGCCACATCTGCACAAGCTGTGTAATCTCTGTGACTATCTCTCTCCCCAGAAGTGGGTGGAGGGCTTGCAAAGGAAGACTTGACATAGTTTTTACTGCAGGGAATTTTAATTGTGGGATTTTGTTTTTGTTTTTGTTTTCTCAAAACCTGTCCATCTGTGGAGAATGTGGGCCTGGCTACACGTGGCAGCTCACTGGAGCTGTGGCCTCCGGGGCACAGGCGTTCATCCCATCTCCGGCTCCCGTAGCCAGAGCCCTGTTCTCCATGATTAATGAGTTCCACTTGGTTTCTTCAAAGAGGGACTGTGCTGTGCCTAGCTCTTATTTATTTATGTTTTCTACTAAAAAATTCATGTAAAATCATCCTTTAAGGTCAGTGCACCGTATTGTGCTGCAGACTAAAACATTCCAGCCGCCACAAGCAGGCCCATGTGCCGACAGAGAGCCTCCAGGCCTTGGGGCCGTAGGACCGAATCCCCCGCACTGGTCCTGAGCAGAGCAGGCATTCCGGGCCAAAAGGTTGTGTCCGCCTTTCTTCCAAGGAGGTTCGGGGCTGATGTGACCCAAGGAAAGTCACTGGGAGGGGAAGTGGTTCTCCGGTGGGAAGTTTATATAGGCAGGCAAGCTGCTGGCCCCAAATGGCTCCAGCAAGGAGGGACAAGTGGAAGAGAAGCCAAGGGGCCTGTTTATTCAAAACACCATTTCTTCCAAGAGTGCCACCCTGATTTCTACTATGTGCTAAGACAAAAGGTTTTAAATAATAGGACTTTGCCTCTGAGCATATCGGACACTGTCCACTGCCATATATGGGTTTTATGGGCTTTTTTCTCTGACCTGCCAAAAAATCCAGGACTTTTGCCTCTTGGGCATGGGGTTCACGTGGATAACTCAGGAAAGAGGGCAGCGTGAGCAGGAGGTGTGGGTGAGCTAGAGATACGTCACTGCAAACACGTACACAGGCCTTGTTTTGTCTTCTGATTGTGCAGAATTGAACTCCTTAAAGATCATTAACTAACATACCCCTAAGCAAGGGCTCCGATCCAGAATGGGAATGATAGGATACCATGTCTTGGCTTTCAGCAAGCACACTTTGTCGGGCAGTGGGACTCATTACCACGACGCCTGGACCGTAGTTCTCTGACTTGCTAGAGAGCAGTCAGCTCCAGTAATGATGAGTGCAGAGAAAACTTTGAGCCAGAGGTGGCCTTGACCAAAGTCCTGTTCTCAGCCAGCCCACTGGTTACTGAGGCTGCATTTCAGCAGATGGTTAAAGAACCATTTTGTCCCTTTGTGTTTCCTCACTGCCACCAAGGGGCTGGGAGAAGGGGTATGAGGACTTCAGGGGCCCGTGTGGACTTCCCCATTGCTCATTGCTCCTCAAGGGCAGTTCTGGCAGCTGGCCCTGAGGTGGGGGGAGGAGCATTAGGACCTAGACAGGGGCTGATGTGGGTTTCAAAGCAGCTCCCGCCTCTGCCCACCGCCCCAGGGAACCTCATCAGCCTTGGCCAACTGTAGACCACGAGGGTAAGCTCAATAATAGTGTTCATGGGAAGTCCAGGCCCACATACTGTCATCGCTGTCTGGCTTGGCGATTCCCAACAGGGCCGCCATCCCCTCCCTCCTCTTTTCCCAACCAGGACCTGTCTCCCCGCCTCTGCCTTTGTGCCAGATATCAGTCGCCTTCAACCTCCAGCCCCCCCTCTCTGCATCGTCCCTCTCTCCTGGGGGCCCCTTCTCCTCTCTTCTGTCACTCTCATACCATTACCAAGCCCTTTCCCAGAAAAGCATGGGGCAGTTTCCCTCAAACAAAAGCTCGAGTGGCTGCTTTCCTCCAAGGAGCTGCGTTCTTACTGGAGAACAAATTATTCTCTTATGTGACAATTACAGTCCTTGGTCACCAGCAGGCTGCTGGGGGCGATCACCCCCTGAATGGGTAGAGAGAGGTGATTTTATGGAACCGCTAACATCTGCTCACAGGGCTGTTCATTCTTATGTTCTGAAGAAGAGCCCAGCTTTTAAGTATAGCAAACTCCCCTGGTGAGATACGTAAGGTGTTCTTTTCCGGGACTTACAAAATACGAAGGGAAGCTTTAAGAAGGCATCTTCTGTCACATGGGGAGTGAATGCAGCTTTGTTTCTTCGACTTCATTCTTTCACTCACCCAGGTCATAGGGAACTACGCCACCTGAGGGCTGTTCCCAGGATGCACCTCTCCTGAGGGTCAGGACTGGAGGAGAGGAGAAATGCCAAAGCCCACTGCGGGAGCTCTTTGAAAGGTGAAAATGTGAGACTTTTATCTCAGGGGGAAAAAAAAAAGACTGGGGAGGAACGTCTCTACCTTGAAGTTTTATGGTTTCCTCACCTTCCTACTCTAAGAAGGTAACCAACAAAAGAAGAACCTCTTTCTTGTTGATGTATCTGCTTATAGTCATGAAGAATATCTCTGATTCTTCCAAGACCTAGGGTGGAGAAGTTCCAGAATTTTCCTCTATCTCCATAGCCGGGTTTTTCCAGCCTGCATAGTTGTGAATCTCGTCTTTGTAGCTAAATATTTCTCTGGCTGCATTTTTCTTATTTTCACACCATTATTGGGGCTCAGTGGAGCCATTCTGGCCTCAGCTGCTCATCCGCCTCCACACTTGAAAATATTATTAGGTCATTTCACAGCCTTCTCATGTGCAGTTGGTATTTCAGTCCTTTTAATGTTTTCTCCTAGTTATTCAACTAAAAATAATAAGAAATACTGGCTAAAGTCAAATTCAGACTCTGCATATCTCAAACCGAGGCCCCCGTGCTTTCCAGCTTGAAACCATTTGAAAACTCCAAAAGATATTTTTTTTCCATGACTTTGCATATAGTTGGCTATCAGCCCAAGAGATAAAAACCCATGATAAAGGATCTTCTGGTGATGCTTCTAAACTGAAGCCAAACCCAGCAAGGGATAAATGGCTCTCGAGTACCCTGACTCCCTAATGGAGGAGCTTTGGCAAAGTTTTCATCAACATCTGAACCCTTGGCTCCTTGGAGCAACTGGGGATGAACAAACTGAATTAGGGAAATTAAGTGTGGTGGGGTGAGGAGATCAGCCGCCAAACCCAAATGTTAAAACTGAATTAAACACTTCGAAAGGCCAAGAAATATCTCCTAGTCCTTCATTGTTTCTCATTTATTTCAGTCTCCGTGTTATATCTCCTGCTGGGATCAAAACAAAATGGCTGAGAGAATTTTCCGAGGACTACTCCCATCTGAACAGCCCAGTGATTTAGCTGGCTCGGGGGTTTCAAGAACTTGGAATCAAATTCAGCAAGGTTCTAAGTAGCCAAGAGCTTATCCCCCATAAATCACAGCCCCAAACAAGGTGTCGAAAATGTGGCTTCCTCACTCCACTGCTGATTTGTTCAGTGACTTACTGCATTTTTCGATCCCCCTTCCTCGATTTCTTCCTCTTTAAAGTAGGGGTGATGACACCTGTACCTGTGAAAATGAATGATTTCGATGATCTCTTGTGTGTAAGAGATTCTTCAATCCTTGCTTTAAAGGCCGGTTGCAGTTTGATGGGTTAAGTGGCCTTATAAAGGCTGGTTTTATCAGTCTGGTGTCAGTTAAGGTGGAGGCTTAATACTTAGGGCACAATTTACCCTCTTACTTCCTTGAATGCCTGTTAGCAGGGCTGGTTTCTAAGGCAAGTGGGTAAGTATCAAAACCTGGGGACATCACGGCTTCCCCTTTGCCTGTCCTTTTCGTGGTCTTCTCTTTCCACACACATCGTAAGATGGCTGCCTTCAGGGAGCAACGACCCAGGAGAAGGCAGACCTGGCGGGAAGACTGGGGCAGTGAGTAGCGTGGGACCCTTTTCTGTGGAGTCACCTTGTCTACTTAAACCAGCAGCCTCTTGAGAGAGCCCTCATCTGAAAGGCCCTCTGGCCTTTCTCATTTTCTTCTTGTAAGACATAGAATTCTAGAACAGGGGAGAACACCAATGGGTACTTGACAGAGGAGTGAACTGAGACTCAGAGGCTCTCACCCAGGCTCTCACCTGGGGCGGGTCACTGAACTCAGAGGAAAAGTAGGCAGCCTGTTCCCAGTGCAGTCAGTGCTCCTCCAAAGCCCATGGTGCTTCCCTTCAGATACAGAGCAGAGCTGACCCCCCCACCGGGCAGACCTGTCATCGGCTTCAACCAGGCCTCTTGATCCACGGCTTGGAGTTGGCGTGGAAGGGACTCTTCATAGAAAACCAGCGTGTTGGCATCCTGAAATGATCTACATTCAAGCGACCCAGGAATGGGCTGCTGTAGATCATTTATCTGAAAAGAAACAGTGGTTTGGGGTCGACTTATCCCTCCCCTAGCTATCTTGTGAATCTCCTTTTACGATGCAGAAAGTAAACAGAACAACGTCAATGCCAATATCCTGGCAGGAGACCACAGCTTAGCAGAAGTGGTGAAAGTGAAGGTGGAAAGTTTTCTATGAGTAACTGCAGAAAAGCAGTCTCTAACCCCAAAGAACCTTCATTTAAGAGGGAAAAAAATGGAAGAAAGTGAAGGAAAGAGGAAGATAAATAAAGCGTGTGTGCATGTGTGTATGTGCACACAAGGCGGGGAGGGAGAGAAGGGAAGGGAAGGCTGAGAGAGAGCGACCCTTTTGTCGACCTAAAGCGTGCTTGGTGGGGAATTCCCCCACGGCAGGTTGGGGTGTTGGTGTTTCCCCTGCGTAGCCTGTGTGGTCTGACCAGGCAGCATTCCAGACCCCGCAGAGAAAAACACATCTCCTTAGAGTGGGTTCTGTTTGTGACCCGGTATGGCCGTTCAACCTTTCGTGCCATTGTGTTGCAATTTACTGACAAGGACACTTGAAAATCTGCCACCCTTCTAGGGTGGAGGGAGTTTCTGGAACAGTGAGTGGATGTTCTCATAACCAGCCCCTACAGTCCTCTTGCCCTGAAAAATCAGGACTAGAGGAGGTGGGGGAGACCTTGAATCACTCTTCCCTGTATACCTAACCCACTTCTTGATGGTGCTAAGGAAAGGGGCTCCTGGGGAAATGGGACTCTGCAGCCAAGGCTTCCATCACAATATGAAAACGACCAGATTTTGTTGAATTGCATTGGTTTTTAAGTGGTGGCTACTCTGATCACTTGATTACTTAAACCCTTATGAAACTCCTTCCCAGCCCTGCATGAGTTCACTTCTCCCTTCCACTGTGCTGGTTCACCGCAGCTGGTGGAGGGGAGGAGCAGAGACCTGACTCTAGCGGAGGGAAATCCAGGTGGAAGATTTGTAGCCAGACATGGCAATCTCTTTGAATTCCTTAATGGATCAGATAAAAGTGAAGTCAAGCCAAAACCAGGGGATCGGTATAGGAGAGAAAAGGCTCAGGCGCCATGTTCGAAACCATTCCTATCCATCCGAAAAAGGAGCTAGAACTCCCCAAACCCTACCTCGAAGCAGCCTCAGTTCCAAAGCATCCTCCTCTCCACTTGCATGTTTTCCTTCCTGGCAGTGGTCCAACCTCATGTGTCGGATCCCCACCCTTGACGCCAGCAGCACTTGGAGTCCCCTCTACAATGCCCCGCTTTCTTTGCTGTTCTGGCATGGACGGGTCTTTGCTTCCCAACCATGTTGAAGGGCCTTGATTGTAGACACGTCCCATACTTCATTTTTCAAAGTCCTTGATGCAGTTCCTGGGCACCTTGTAAATCCTCTTTATCAGTGATGGTTGGTTGATTGGTTGGTTAATGAAGACCACCCTTGGAAGAGCAAGGTAAATCAGCCTTCCCCCTCTGAGTAATGCCTATCACGGAAGACATGAGCCTCAAATTTCAAGTCCTGTTTTCACATTCAGGAGAAATCCTCCTGAGTTCCCATAAGGTGGTGAGCCAACGATGCAGGCCAATAGCCAGAGAGTGTAGCTGGTCAACTAGGGTCCGTTACTGCCCTATTAGAATAGGGTAGTAATGTTACGGTGGTAATCGCAGTGTCCTGCCTACCCTCAAAGAACTCTCGGGCAGACCTGGGTGGGGGTGGGAGGCCTCCTCTGTCCCTAACACAGTACTGAGAGTCAGAATTCCGGCTTTGGAATCAAAATGGCCTGAGATTGAGTCCACCAGGGGTCCTAGAGGAAATAAGGTCATGGGAGAACAAAGGTTGAAAGTGGAAGTTGTGTGGGTTGTAAGATTCATTCCTGATCTGTGTTATCCTACAGGCGTGGCCCATTCCACTCTCCCTCGTCCATCTCCCACTCACAGACACACCCATCCAGTGAACCAGAGTCCTGGAAGGTCCTCTCCAAGTTTGTCCTTTACAAAAAAGAAAAATACAATTCAATTCTGAGTCCCTGGTCCCTACATACTTTGGCTGTCTTTTGCTATCAGGACAGGGCTTCCTCCCCTCTGTGCCTTGAGCTCACCATTTCTCCCTCCTCTCTACGCTTGCCTTTTCTAGCTAGAACTACAGGGACAGGGTGGGAGAGCCACACTCCTTCCTGCCAACATCCTGAGGAATCAGGCTCAGTTTTACCTACTGGGCTTAACAGAAAAGGAAAGTGGCCTGTGAAGGGCAAAGGGGCTTTTAAGTAAGAAAGCCCTTAATCAAACACAGATATCAAGAATAATAGCAAGGGGACTAGAGAAAATTGCTATCAAAGTAAATTGCTTTTTGTACAAATGTTCCCTTTATTTGGATTTTCCCCAGTGTGCCATTCTTTCTTGAAGGCTTGGTGAACAGATGCGCTTTTGAAAATGTTGATTAACTTATCCTTTTGTCGACCCCTTCCCACTCACCTAAACTCCTGGGAACAGTGATTATAAAAAAGCCAAGTCAAGCCTCTACAGTCTTCTTCACCTTGAGTAGCCTTTGATTCTCCAGGTGCAGAAATCTCGGCCACATCTGGGCAATCAATTTCAGAGAACCTTAGAAATGGACCGGTTCTTGAGAGGTCATCTCATCCAGTCCTCTTGTCTCCAGAGACAAGACGAGGCTGTGATCTCCTGGGGTGAAATGTTCTCATACTCATTACCATCCTTTTACCTTTTTTCCTTCAAGATCAATGCCACATACACCCCTTTCCAGCCATGATCAATAGTGTCCTAAGAGATCTTCCCTGAGGGTGTGCGGTGGAGGAAAATGGCATTCTGGCCTCCAAGAATCTGTCACATCTTTGGCAGAGACCAGATCCCTAAAAGCAAGAACAGGCTTTGGCCCAAAAGTCACTGGCAAGAGCCCCACAGTTTTTGTGCTAGGCTGATTCCCATATTCTTATCCAGTGTTCTGCATCTGTTAACCGTGAAGGTGTTAAGACATATGAGTGTCCCATCAAAACAATTAATTGTTGGAAATGTGACGGTTTTTGTCCATGTTTGTTTGTTTGTTTGTTTCATAAGGTTAAAAAAAATCTCTAGGTTGACTTTCACAAGCTCAGTTTGATCCATATGACAGACACCACCTGCCTCTTGTTGATTCATACTCACATCTTCATTCCAAGGAAACAGCCTGTGTCATAGGGGTCTGGAGAATAATGCAGGGGATGGGCATTGAGGTGGGGAAGCTGGCGTGACCTGCAGGTGCCAGTTGCTGTGTATAAACATGCCAGAAATCGGTTGGATTTATGGCCAATCAGTGCCACATGGCGTTGATCCTTTCAAGTGGGGTCTTGGCAAGTTGTTTTGTTGCGTCCCTTGCTGGCAACCAGGGGGATCAAAATGTGCTTTAGCACTTTGGCCAGGAATGAGGAAGACTTCTATCTAAAAACACATTAAAAACATGGCCTCAGGGAAAAGACTGAATTTTGAGAGTGGCAGTGATACATCAATCCTCATTTCAGGTCATGGTCAAGTAGATCTTCTCTGAGGAGTGCTGGTGAGGGAGAAGTTCAGGCAGGTCTGAAGTAACCGCCCCCCCCTTCTTGTTTGATAGTTTTAGCTGTCTGGGATTTGGTTTGGCTTAAGCCAAATTTGGGGGATTTGTGAGTATCAATTTATAGTGCTGACCTCAAGGTTGTTCACCTGACTTGGGGTTCAGTCAAACTCCTAAATGACCTGTACACTCGCTGGCACTATCTCGAGCTGACAGCCAGGGCAGGCATAATTAACTAGTGAGAAAGAAATGAAAAATCAGCACATATCCAATTCTCTTTTTTTGATGTTTTACCATTTCAGACAGGTAATTTTCATTGGCTCTGATTTCTATAAGATGGACAGCATAGTGAACAGAGAGACTGTCTTTCCCACCTTCCCCCAAAAAAATTATCATAAAAAAAGAAAAGATAGACAGCAATAATACTGGAGAAAATTCACAGTAGATTAACTTATCTCTATTCAAGCCCAGGCTAGTCAGATTGGATGGCCATGTTTGACCTATTCTAAGCCATAAAGAAAGCCAGTGGGAAAAGTAGATGGAGGAGGAAAGACGAGAGAGATTAGCGCAGATACGTGGGGGTGGTTAGGCATTATTTCAGTCCTACTTCTGCATTAAAACGTAAGATGATAAAATGTGACTTGGTTGAATTACCATACGTTTATTTGACATCCAGAAGAGAAAGACCCTCATAGTATATGTCTACTCAGATGCATGCATATGAGGAGGGTCAGTTATACTAAATAAACATCACAGTAATGGCCAGGGATGATGGGCGTGCCATCCAGCCTGCCTTGGATAAATGCAGACCTATATTGGCAGTGAACCGCAGACATTACAATGACACAAGTGAGGATTTTCTTGGCGCTAAAGACCTTTTTTGCTTCTGTTCTTCTGGTTGATGTTGGAAATAAAGACAAATCTTTTGAAGGGGAAAGAATCCCAGTAATGTACATACTGAATGTTCTAGAAGAAGACGTGACTGTTTAGCTGTCTAAAGAAAGGTTGCATCTCTGTCTGTTGGCCATGGCAGTAGAACTCGTTATAACTTGATTTGTTTGTTTTCTTTTTCATTATAGTGGACATTCCAGAAATACATGGGAGAGAAGGCTATGAGGATGAAATTGATGGTGAGTATTGCTATGATTTAGCAGGTAATCATGAAATTCAAGTTTGGTTATAAAGACGTCAACAAAAGTAATGCCTGGGGTATTGGAAGGCCAGAGTTTAGAACTACCAGTCAGAAATATAAGTGAAAAGAATCCGGAGAGGAATGAAGAAACCATCAATTGATTTGTCAAGATCAAATTTAGAAATTTAGAAAGTTTATTGAGTTCCCTCTGCCTAATCTGAAACAGGTCCCCTACTTAAGGCAACTTTCGACATTGATGGACTTCAAATCTGGATCAACCCTGTAGAAGTAAAAGCCAGGTTTCCCTGGACGTGTTGTTGCTTGAACCCATTGACCCCTTCCCGAAAAAGGACTTGGGTAAATGAGTATACATGTGAATATTCTCCTAGGCTTTCTGTGGTTTCCTGTTCCCTGGCTTGAGGGGAGCCTTTCTCACACCATCCAAGACTCCAAGTTGGGCCCACTGCAAGATTTAGGTTTCCTTTCTACAATGCCCATCCTGTGTTTTCATACTTATTAGAAGTTCTGTTCCCCCACTTCAAATACACATCCTTCAGGGGGCTGAAGCAAGAGCCCTGGCTGGAGGGCCGCCGAGCAAACATGTAGATATCATTTCTCCCCTCGATTCAGAGCAGCATGGGTCTCTCTGGGCTTCTCTGAGTGCCAGAGCTGATCTCCAAGAGAGATCACCACGGTTTCCCTCAAAGAACAACTTTAGACCAAGATTGATGCATTTAAGAAGAGCAGTTTATGGAACAGCTGCTTTTAACCTGACCTTAATCAAACACTTCAAGTGTAGTTATAGAAACAGCGTGACTAACCCAAACAGCACCTTGTTAGCTCAATGCAGACTCTCCCTGCAAAACCCCATCAAGCACTCCTTTTATGGGCAAAGCTGGGGAACTGGCCTGTAAGGAGAGGCTGCAGCCGGTCAAGCAGCTGAGGCTCTATGATGGGTACAGAGAGCAGGGCCCAAGGATGCAGAAAGCCCAAGTCCTATTCCTAGTTTCACTGCCTGCTAACTCCAGGACCTTGAGGGAGTTACCTGGCCACCTAATTTCTTAAAAAAAAAAAAAAAAAAAAAAAAAACCCTGAGTTTCTTCATCTATTAAAAAAAAAAATTATAATAATAGCACCCTGCCTTCTTCATGGGATTATTAGGAAGTCCCACAAAATGAACTGTGGATGTGGTCATGCATTGGCCACAGGATGGAAACCTAAGTACATTCGTCTGCTAGGGCTGCCATATAAAGTGCCGTAAACTGGGCGTCGTAAACAACAGAAACGTATTTTCTCACCATTCTGGAGGCTAGAAGTCCCAGATCAAGGTGTCAGCGGGGTGGCTTCCTTCTGAGGACTGTGAGGCTTGTAGATGGTTATCTTCATGTTTTCAAGGCAATCTTCCATCTGTGTCTGTCTCCAGATTTCCCGTTTTAATACAGACACATCCGATTGGCTCAGGGTCCACCCAAAGGAGCTCACCTTAAGTTGATTATTTCTATAAAGACCCTATTTCCAAATCAGGTCACATCCTGAAGTACTAGGGGCTAGAACTGCAACCTAGGAACCTTGGGGTTCATAATTCAACCCACAACAGTTAGGTAAGGTTTATGCCAAGTGAGGTGTTGGAAAAAAGTCTGCGGCTCGGACAGCCAAGAAGGCTACCTTGGGAAACTTGAATGTACAAATAATCTCAGCCTGTACTTCGGTTTAACTTGATGCCAGTGGAAGTTGGGGGGGGGGGTGGTGAGGGGGCAGAAAAAGAAGCGTACCCAGAACGCAGGACCACCCCAGAGCTCCAAAGGCCCTCCGAAGTTTCTATCAAAATCCTGAACTTACCTAGTAGGAGTCAAGTTATTTTTTTTTTAAAGATTTTATTTATTTATTTGACAGACAGAGATCACAAGTAGGCAGAGAGGCAGGCAGAGAGAGAGGAGGAAGCAGGCTCCCCGCAGAGCAGAGAGCTCGACGTGGGGCTCGATCCCAGGACCCTGAGATCATGACCTGAGCCGAACGCAGCAGCTTAATCGAGCCACCCAGGTGCCCCAAGGAGTCAAGTTATTTAGTATATGTGCTGCCAAAGTGAGCACAGGAGTCAAATTATTTAAATATCAAATACTTAGGTCGTACTAGGTATGTGCTAGACACCAAGGACTTTACAGATATTAATTCATTTAATTCTCCTAGCAACCCAGTGAGGCAGACCTAACATTACCCCCAGTTTACAGAGGAGAGGGCTGAGGCAAAGAGGGGTTAAATAACGTGCCCAAAGCTACAGGCAGGATGTGATGAGGTTGGGCTCTGACACCAGCCCGCATAGTTCTGGAGTCCCCATGCTCATCCCCGTGCTCCGAAGACCCTGTGAACGGGGCTGGGGAGGCTCCGTTACTAAAGGGGCAGCTCCCGCAATCTCCCGTGTGCTTTATGTCACAGATGAGTACGAGGTGGACTGGAGCAACTCTTCTTCCCCGACCTCAGGGTCCAGCGCCCCTTCGGCCGACAAAGAAAAGAGCTGGCTTTACACGCTGGATCCCATCCTCATCACCATTATCGCCATGAGCTCCCTGGGCGTCCTCCTGGGGGCCACGTGTGCGGGGCTTCTGCTCTACTGCACCTGCTCCTACTCGGGGCTCAGCTCCCGCAGCTGCACCACCCTGGAGAACTACAACTTCGAGCTCTACGACGGCCTCAAGCACAAGGTCAAGATGAACCACCAGAAGTGCTGCTCCGAAGCGTGACGGATTGCACCCAAATCACATCTGACGTTTCATTCCAGCAAGAGGGGCTAGCGGAGATTACATTTTTTTTTGTCCTTTGGAAACTGAATGCCATAATCTCGATCAAACCGATCCAGAATACTGAAGGTGTGGACGGAGCAGACAGACCAGTCGAGGGGGGCGGGGAGATTGCGGCCGCGCAGGGGGAAGCTAGGACCCACCTGGGAGCGCCGCGGCTGAGTCGTTGCTGGGACTAAGACGGGAGCTCATCTCTTTGGGGTCACAGTTGTATTTCGTTTGTGAGTTTGTTATGATTATTATATTTTATTTCTTTGGTCTGTGAGCAACTCCAAGAGGCAGAAGAGGAGAAGGACTTTTCCAGGATGGAAGCAGAGTAGTGGTCAGTGGTACTCTGCTCTCTCGTTCTAATCAGCACTTGAAAAGCAAAAGGTCTTTTCAGACTTTTCATCTTTAGGGGAAAAAAAAAAAAGCCGTCCAACGTATCCTGTCCTCTGATCGTCTTATGACTTCCGGGATTTGCTGTGATGTAGGTCCTGCCAGCCAACCCTACAAGCTGCCATTCCCAGTCCTAGCATTTAAGTAGGATGTTGTTGCCTTTAACTTTTTTTATCCAGGGGAAAATTGCCATTTTAGGGTCAGCGTGAATAGCTCTTTCTTACATGGGATTTAAAACAAACGGGAAAGGAAACTTCACACGTCAAAATGCACAGAAGCATCTCCACGTTAGAAGCGGACAAGCCTTAACGTGCTTCGTGACTAGGAGCCATTCATTAAATCTAGACCCAGAATTTGTGGCTGTGAGGCTACTTCGAGGGGCCTCTGGTGGTGGTTTTGCTTTTTTCTTTTGCTTCCTCCTTGTTCTGCGAAAACATACACGTACACACACGCGCGCACGCACACACACACATTCGCCAGGTGTCTACTCCCCGAGGCGTAGCATCGGTCGCTGTCCTCAGAGGTGGAGGGTGAGGGCAAACACGGGCTTTAGTATGTTTTCTCCACCAGTGAGATGTCACCGGTGAGCACTGGACGGAAAGGAGAACAGTGGAAAAGGAGTCCCGCCTCTGTGATGGTGTCATGGCAAAGGCTAAGCAGACTCTACAGAGGCATTTGGATGAATTCTTCTCTTGATAGGCTAGGAAACACTGAGTTCTCCTCGGGGTTACGGCCCCACCTCAGCGTTTCAGGAGAGTCAGGTAGGATGTATGCGAGCTGATCGGAACCAGAAATGCGCAAGTACTATGGACCAAAACCCTAACAGCACTGTTTCAACCCCAGAGAGACCTGTGTTCTTACACACACACACACACACACACACACACTTACATACACACACACAATTTATGTGTTTTTTATTAAGTGCCTTGAAACAATGAAAAAAACCTGTATTTTCCCTCAATGTAGAAATCAGTGAATATCATAAAAGTAAGGCATTCCTTCTTCCCGAACCCCCGTGACTCCACCGCCAGCTCCCCCAGCGCACTGCTGATCCTACGAATGGATTGAGCCCTGCTGCCTGAGAGGTAGTCATGGCCCTCGATGACTCTCAACTACTCTCGGAAAGGAGGCATCAAACTGTGAAGGATAAGATTGTCCGCGCCAAGATCCAAATCTCGATTTTGTCGTAATGCCTAAAGCTCGCCTGTGTGCTGGAAATACATTTGAAACCCAGCCAGTGTGCCCAGCCCATCGCTTATGAGTGGTAAACGGTCAGACCGTTTTTGGCTGCTATGGTCACCCACGATTTCATGTGTCTCATACCCGGGTGAGAGGAAAAGGGTGAACGGGCCTGGCTGGTCCCTTCAATGTTAACGTATGGAAATGCTAGTTCAAATGCTAATGTCACAGTGTTTTGTTTGCGGAGAGGGAGAGTCCGAACCGACAGCTATTTATTCACATGTGTGTGTGTCTTTGCAAGCCTTTGAGTTCTCTGTATCTACTGTGTATGTGAATGGTCACGTGGGACTCCGTGATGTTGTTGTGACTTTGACCTAGGGCCCGAGTGTAACTGCTGATCTCGGCACTCGTTGGCACAGTGGTAGTTAGAGTGAAAAGTAAAGCTGTCAAGCCCAAGGGCTTAGCTTTAGGACACCCCCGCCCCAAGCAGGGCATGCAACAGAAATAAGTTCTTAACGCTTTGTCGAAAGCAAGTTTTTTATTAGCCCTCCTTCCTCTTTGCCTTCCCATGTAGCTCACTGTTCAGGAAGCTAGCAAGCCCTAGGGATTTCCAGAAGTTGCCTGCAGAAGAGAAGTTCAAAAGCCTACCTTGGGGGGTCCTGACCCTCTCATGCTCTGTGGGTCCTTAGACAGTGCCCCCAAAGACCAGCCCTGTCTTCAGCCTGCAGTTGGCCTCTAAGTTATGCACAAGCCAACCTACGTCCCCCTGGCGGTCCTCCATCCGTACTCACCATTGGCTTGTTTGGGGCCCTGGGCGGGCCCTGCTACACAAAAGGAAGCCACCCGGGGCTACGTGTAGATACCTCACCAACAGTGGAGGCTGGTCCGTTGTAAGACCGAAAGACAGTGGGATCTGGTCCTAACTCGGCCAGGGGGCGCCCTGGTGCATTTGTCGCCTCTGTCTGCAGGTAGGCTAGCTGACCCGTCCCCTTGAGTCATCCCCTTTGGGAAGCCCAACTCACAGTATTGATCTCCTTTGTTGCCTTGTACTGAATAACACGTTACCTCCACGCTCTCCCGGACTAGGCAGTCCACAAGGCCACGGGGTTGCTTTCTCTCTTCAGTGGGGATGGGTAGTTAACAGGGATGAGGGTCCGAGGAATGAGCATGAATGCAAGAAAGCAAGGGGGAAAGTTAAACGGTCACACAGATTAACTTTTCCAGGGTTTACCGTTAAAGGTATTCGACCATTCGCTGGCTGAGCCAGATCACGGGAACTTGAGAGCTTTTACTGTGATTCTTCAATGTAAAAAATAAACAAGGTCAAACTGTGTTTATATGATTTGTATAAAGTCTTTTTAAGATTGCTATTTAAATAAACATTATACCAGAGATATGTATCTGCATGTTTTTTTGTTGGAGGCAGAGAGTCTTGGGTTTAGGGTGACCATCCCAGTTTGCCCCCAGGCTTTCTTGGGTGTTAGCTCTGAAAATCCCTGGAAACCCCTCCAGCCCAGCCAAACCAGGATGGTTGGCCATTCTCCCGGGACAATGTTTCTTAACCTTTCTTGTGGAGTTAGTAGGTTGATTGGCTGGCCGGCTTCTTATAAAATGAAAATATGATGGGGGAGGGGGTTGGGCCACCTGACCAAGGGGGCTACTTTAACTCAAAGACTTGCCGGCAGATTTCTGAGACCGTCATCCTTCTAAACCCTCTTCCTCCCAAGACTCTGCCAATATCCTGCAACTTCTGACTCTTCGCTGCTTCCTTCTTGTGCAAACATGTGCCTGTCAATATCTATGGTGATTCTAAGGTGTGTGGCAGTGCTTCTCGAAGTGTGCACCCTGGACCAGTGGCTTAGCATCACTTGGGAACTCGTCTGAGGTGTACATTCTGGGGCTCTGCTCCAGATCTACTGAATCAAAAACTCTGGGAGGAGGGCCGAGGGATCTGTGTTTTAACCAGCCTTCCAGGGGCTTCTGGTATTCTTTCAAGTTTAAGAACCTGTGGTCCAGGAGAAAGGAAAAGTTGCCGGGCCTCACGAAACTGTTAGGGACCTTTTCACGTGTGGGATTTTGGATTTGAAACAAACTAGACTTTTTTTTTTTAATTTTATTTATTTATTTGACAGAGAGAGATCACAAGTAGACAGAGAGACAGGCAGAGAGAGAGGAAGGGAAGCAGGCTCCCTGCTGAGCAGAGAGCCCGATGTGGGACTGGATCCCAGAACCCTGAGATCATGACTCGAGCTGAAGGCAGAGGCTTAACCCACTGAGCCACCCAGGCGCCCGAAACAAACTAGACTTTGGCCAGGGAAAGCTAAAGGAGGTCGAGTTCCATTCTAGGGAGTACAAGTTCCCAAGGGAGGAGGAGGGAGAAGCTTTATTATGAACTTCCCCCCACAACACACATGAATGGGAGTATCAACAAAGCAAATTTGCCTCCCCCCTCCCCCCCCATCCTAGGGCTCTAGTCCCCCTGGAAAGGAAACTGGGTTCACTCATTTACTCAGGAAATGTCTTTGAGCACTTCCTGATTCCGTAAACTCTTGGATCTTAAACTCCAGTGAAGGGGACCACCAGCAAATAGCCACACACATCAGATAAAGATTGGTTACATAAATGTGGTGAAGGCAGCAAACAGGTAGCTCTGATGGAAAATTACTAGACAGTAACGGTGTAATATTTGTGTCACTTGAGTTCGTATTTGCAAACCACGGCTCTTTACTACTGATGTTATGGGATTTGAAGTAATTAAATACAATGCTCTTATAGTCAACAACACTTACCATAATGAAAGCTAACGAATCTGAAATCCAATACAATATAGCTCTCTAAAACTCCTTTTAAAACGAATTACTTGGGTCACTCCCACTAAATGGTTGGCCAGAGAAGGCCTCTCTGAGGAGGTAATATTTAAGCTAAAACCTGAAGAGATGAGGCGTTGGCTCAGCCAAGTGCCTGGGAGAAACTTTCCAAACTGAAGGAACAGCACTGAGAGATCCCTGCTGTGGGAAAGAGTTTGCTGTGCCCCTAGGAACTCCAAGCAGTGGGAAAAGTATGGAGAAGAAGCTGGAGACCAGGGTAAGACCCTTTCAAGCACAGTCAGGGGTGGGGGGCGAGGGGCACTGTCTGATCATATCACTCTGGCCTTCCTTAGTTATAGAAAAGAGAGCTCCCCGCCCCCCGCCCAGGCACCGCCCCCCCCACCACTGCCTTCCCACTCCTCACTTACTGGCCAGTAAGGTCACCACAGTCAGATTTTTGCAATTTCCCTCTCTGCCCCTCTGTGATCTTTATGATATCATGTGTCTCCTGAGATGCCTGCTTCTCTCATATTACTGACCCTAGCAGCAATAACAAAGGTTAAAATGAAAGCAAATTTTTACTTTCCTTTAGTTGAGCTTTTGGGGATTTTTTAAAGCCCTAATAAACTAATAATATCTCCTGGTTCCTAGCCATCTAGTATTTACATAAGGTCTTTCCCCCCCATATCTGCATCCTTCTGGAAATGTTTATATAATCCTCAGGGGAGGGAGTGAAATGAAGTTGGAACAGGCCCATCCTTGAGGGAAACAGGACCCATCTGGAGGCTGAGGTGCCCTTGTCTCTGCAGCGTTGGTGGTAGCCATGAGGGAGGGAGGGGAGCCTGAAGAAGTGAAAAGATGACTCTATTCCAGATCTCACAGGCTTCTGTCTCTAATCCCAGGCTGAGATAAACAAATTCTTGAAATGCTCTCCCCTCTCCACCACCCACCGCCCACTGGGAGACTGGGTGTGAGGTGAGGAGGTGACAGCCAGACTAGGAAACGCTACCTGCGTGGGTCCCCAGAGACTCCTCCCGTCCGCCCATGGGCTTCCCAGGAGCTCTACCTCTCTGCTCCCATCCACAAAATGGGAAGCGTCCCCAGAAGCCCAGGGACTGAGAGGCAGAGGCTTGGCTTGCTTCTGAATTCCCACCTCTCAGAGTATCCCAGGCCTCGCAGACTGCAAGGCTGGGCCTCCTCATTCCTTGACCCCAGAGGAAGAGCACACCTTCTGTGTTCTCCCAGAAGACCAAGGTGAGAGACCTGGGAGGGAGGTTCTGCAGTTGTTTCTGCTTATTCAGAGAATGACACCTGTTTCCTCTCTCTTCCCTGCCAGAAACCCCATCCCACACCTGTGTGCAGGAGCACAGCTCCGGCGCGGCTGGCTTTCAAGTGCTGGGAGAAGAAGAGACCCTTCCAGTGAGGCCGCACGCCTCCTCCCGTCCTGGGGCACCAGGTAGCCGGGCCTCCCCGCACCACCTTCTCCAGGGAGGATCTGGCCCAAGCAGGTCCCACACAGGGTGCAAGGGACCTGAGGTCCTGAGGGCCAGAGGCACACAGAGGGGCCCAAAAAAGCCCTCCACCAGCAGGGAGGTAAAGCCCCGGGCCACGGACCTGGGACGTGAGGATTTGGGGCGCTCTCCTCGGGGCCCCTCACCAAGCCAGCAGGTCTGGGCAGCTGTGGTCAGGCGCCCACCCTCCTCCACCCCTGCTCGAACCAAGCCCCCTGAGCCCTATGCAGTAGTGCTGCAAACTGCAGGCGGCAGCCTCCAGAGCCCCCAGGCCGCTCTGCACGGTCTGCGTGGCCAGGCTGCTGTGCTTTGGAGCGCAGCTCAGCTAATAAAGCTCGTCCTGAAGCCCTTGACTGCCTCCGCTGGGAATCAAAGCGCAGCCTTTCCAAGCGCCCGCTGGCCGCCCCGCCGCCTGCCAAGCTTCTCGCATCACCACACAACCGCCCTGGCAGGGCCTTCACCCTGGGCCCTCGCAGGCAAGCTTTCTGCACTTGCCCTTCTTCTCGACCTTTCCTGCCTTCCTGCCCTCACCTCACACCTCCTGAGCCCTCCCATTGCTATTCCCAGCCAATCATGTTGCAGTCCTGTGTGAGTTCAAAGAAACCTTCAGAGGGTTTTGAACTTGGCAGTGCTCTTCTCCCCTTGAACGTGGACTGGCCGAGGAGGTGGGAGAGCTCTGGTCCCCGCGCTGGGCAGACCAGGGTTCTCAGTCCCATCTCGAGCTCTGTGACCCCGGGGAGATCAGGCACATTTTGGCTTTCCCATCTGGGAAGAAGGCATTGAGCTAAACACATTCTGAGCCCCTGCTCTGACTCCCTCACCAGCAGAAGGTTCCGTCTGTCTGAATGTGTGTCCTACAGCTCAGCGAGGCCAAAGTGCCGCCGAGCCTCCCGTCCCCACCTTCTCGCTGGCTCCCGTCTGCAGAGGCGCTGGCTCCCACGTCCACCACTTGATTCCCCTGGAGCTGGCCCCAATCCAAGCCCATCTCAGCAGAAGTGCTCTCTCTTTGCCAAAGCCCCTCACTCACAGCAATTTACCTAGACGTGACTGTGCTTACTTGTCTCCCGTTAGCTCTTGGGAAAAGAATTTCTGCATGACTCCATTTATATATTCAACACATTTTATAGTAAATGCCTACTAGGCGCCTTGCTAGGTGCTAGGGGATGATGATAAGCATAACAGACATGGTCCCAGCCTTCAGGGAGCTTCCAATCTAGAGAGACACAAGCGAATGAGATAACCACACAAGTCCAGCAGAACAGCCATGGCAGGAGCTATGAAGTGACGTGTGGAGAGCTGTGAGTGTGTAATGGGTCAGAGAAGCCTGAGCACCATGGCCAAGGGGGGCTGAAATCCCAAGGTGATTCAGATGAAAGGCAAGGGCAGGGAGAAAGCATGTCAAACAAGAAGGCCAGCATGTACAGAGATTCAGAGCCCAAGGGAAAGCTGGATGGAGCAAAAGTGGAGGGTAAGGAGAAGCATCTCGTTCACCTTTGTGAATCAGCTCATACTTGGCACTGACCATCCACACACAAGAAATGTATGTTGAATGAATGAATGACTTGTAGAAATTCTCCTTTCTGACAGGCATCAAGCCCCCCACTTTGCACAGACTAGAGAATGAATGAATGAAATGAAATGAAACTAGTGTTTCATTCCCCCTCGTTGCTACCTGGCCTTCACCCTAGAGGAAACCATGGAAGGAGGCTTCCTAGAGTCTGCCCTGAGAAGTTATGCCCACAAGTTCCAACATGGAGATGGGCACTCTCTGTTTCCGTTTAAATAGGATGATTTAGGTGAAATATATTCAGATTAAAACACTGTTGAAAAAGCTGGAGGCTTGCCAGAGTTTGCAAATTAAAATATCCCAAGTGGCCACTGTGGGAAACAGTATGGTGTTTCCTCAAAATGTCACACGCAGAGTTACCGTGTGATCCAGCAACCGCACTTCTAGGTACATACACCCAAAAGAACTGAAAGCAAGACATCAAACAGATATTTGAGACATTTATGTACCAACATTCACAGCAGCGTTATCCACTCTAGTCAAAGGGTGGAAACAATCTCGATATCTACCAAGACAAGAAAATAAACGAATTTGGTACGACCACACAGTGGAATATTACTCAGCCTTAAGAAGGAATGACTTTCTAACACTTGTTAAAACATGAGTGAGATTTGAAAATATTATGTTAAATCAGACACGGAAAGGCACTTCATGTGATTCCACTAGTATGAGATACCTAGAACCGGCAAATTCAAAGAGACAGAAAGTAGATCAGAAGTTACCAAGGGCTGGAGGGAGGAAGAATAGGGAATTACTGCTTAACGGGTACAGAATTGGGGATGATGAAAAGGTTCTGGAGACGGATAGCGGAGACAGTCGTACGATATTGTGAGTGGACCTAATGCCACTAAATTGTGCACCTAAAGCTGGTTAAAACCACAAATTTTATTTCTGTATATTTTACCACAATTTAAAGAAGCAACTTGTCTTTTTTAGAAGTCCCACTTTTTTTAAAATGTCTAATACTTGGGACATACTTAAACTGAAAAGTTACTGATCGTTTATCTGAAATTTCAGCGTAACTGGGCATCCTGTATTCTATCTGGCAATCCTAATTGAGTGGCTTTGTCTTCACCATAAGCTTCCTAGAACCTTCCCAGGATTCAGAGACCATTGTTTCAAACCAACCTCAGTGCTTGTGGGCTGATAAGAATGAGCGCACGAGATAGGCACAGGAAATCAGGAGGGGGCCTGCCCTAATTACAGACTCAGCCCTAGACAGAGGCCACGAAGTGACTCCCTCAGCCCTCACTGGCTCCATCAGTGAAGAGGTAGAGATTAAAAATCTTGGTTGGGTTTCCCATCTGTTGTTTAATCATCAGGATCCACAAATGCAGTAAAAGCTGGTTGTAAACCCCTTCTTATGATTGACCACGTGGCTAGAATTACAGTTGCAGATGGCGACGCTCATGCAGATGACTCAGACGATGGCCTTGTCCCCCGCCATCAATGCGTCTTCACACCAGAGTTGGTAAGAACCCATGGGGTGCCCAGATGCCTAATTGTACCACTGCTTGCACCCATGTCTTCTCGATGAAAGAAATTGCCTGCACAGCTCATCATGCAGCAAGAAACAACAGGTGCAAAAGGCAAAGGCCACTTTGGAACCATTTGGACCAGAGAACATGGCTCAGTATAACAAGAGTGCTCACAGACTTGGCACACCCGCCTTAATCTGCCTGCGAGCCGGCCTGGAGTCAGACCACAGCCCTGGAGTCCACGGCTGCCGTTCCAGGTGGCCCCACCTACTCCTTCTCTCAACCGAGGCGAACGGCAGCTGGGGAGGGCATTTCACATAGAGATGGGTCGTGTCCAATTCATTTTTACTAGGTGCTGACAAGTCACTGCGAAAGCCTGGAAATGTGTAGCACAGCAAAAACACACGGGTCACAATGCACTGGTGAATGATTACCAGAGGAGAAATTCATTACAGGCTGCTCCCAGCTCCCATCACATAAGGAAGCGTTACATTAACAAGATGGAAGGTCCCTGTGCTTCCCCTCCTGACCACAGCCCCCACTGCCCCTGCCTGCCACCCCACTATTTCAATTTGTGTCGCATGGTGGGAGCAGAGCCCAAAGGCGGGGAAGTTAATCCAGCTATACTAATCAAAAGGCGGGCCACGGTGGCCGCCGAAGCCAATGGAAGCAGACTCAACCTGCACGCTACACAAAAACCTTCATGCCCAGCCTACACCAGCTCTGACCGCTGTAGTCTGGCACTTATCTATGGCATTAAAACAGGGTGAGGATGTTTGGGGGGGCGTGGGGGTTGGTTACATAGTTTGCTTTTCATCCTGGGTGCACCTGTGTCCCTGTAGTTGGGCCTGGCCATCGTCCCTGTGGGCCCCCAGGTCCCCTTTGCATTTCTGACCTTTCCTGACCTAGACACAGACAGATGGAGGACCTAGCAGGTGTCAGCACAGGGCCTGTGCTGGAAACAGCTGAGTGACCAAGAAGAATAAGACACGCTCGGTGTGGAACCGTCTGGACCAACAAGTTCTGGGGCAACGGGAGCAGGGAGTCTCCATTTTGTGGTGGCCAGGAGGACGTGACCGACCAAGTGACCTTCAAGTCCTTCATGTCTAGTGTCACAGGGAGTCACCGTCTAATTCCTCTCTCTCATCTCTCTTCTCCAGTGAGCACCCCCCACATGAAGGGATCACAGGCCACAAATGGAAGGTTAGCGGAGAGTCAACAGCTCGCAGACGGATGGGTCAACAGTTCTTCCTTAATGGGATTTCTGCTCCTCCAAGATGCCACTCACATGCCGAGGGGCCAGCCAGCTGAATCTGTTCTTAAAGTCAAACGCGCAGCCAGACCCAGGACAGACGGGCTCTGCCTAGGAGGGGGCTCTCCACAAGTGTCTTCTGCAGAAGACCAGAAACTCAGCCCTCTGGCCTCACCCCTGCGCCAAGCTCCTCACCACCGGTAGAGCTCCTGTTGCCAATGTCGCCCTAAAGTGGCTGAGCGAACCCCAGGGCTCGCCAGCCAATCCTTGGCCTCGCATTCCACCTCCCGTGCCGCTGGCCCGGGCCGAAAACTGCCATTTCGTGGCGCAGCTTCCCCTGGGCTGGAGTGAAGGGAGCGCCCCCGTCCCAAGAGCTCACCCTGGAGACGTGGCCTCAGCTTTCCCTGCACCGGGGAAACCTTCAAAACTGTTCCGTCTGTCTAAGCCCCATCCATCTTTAATGTCAGAGGCTGCATTTTCTCCTCACTTCCTTTTCCAAAGCAGCCAAGAAAGAAAATGTCACCGCATTTGGGGCTGATTCAAAAGCCTGGCTTAGACGGGTGTTCCCTTTCGTCCTCCTGGCCGCATGGTTTTATCTCCCGTGGAGTCCCCGGGGGCGCACCTCCACCCCCTCCCTCGGTGTTCGTTTGGCGCCCTTAGGCCTGCGCTCTGGTGCTGGCTCCTCACTTGTGTTCCTCTAGAGCATCGGCCTGAGAGCCCACAGAGCTGTCCTCGGCCGAGGCCGTTGCTAAGGGGACATGATGCTGATGTTTAGGAGGGGGAAGGGCTTGCCGGTGAAGCTGTCGCCAGCCGCCCCCATCAACACCCTGACGGGGATTCGGAGGTTGAATGGCTGATGCAAGCAGATGTCCCCTGTCCTGCCTTATAGAAACCATGTTCCCCACATTTGTCCAAACATGCAGACTCATCCCCAGCCGCGGCAGGTTGGTGGGGGAGAGTACGTCCCTGCTCTCCCCTGTATGCCTCAAACAGACTTTAGGCCGTGAAGGGCAGGTGGCAGTTCGGACAAAGATGACAGTTAGAATGCATCCTTGACAGCCCTGGCTCACCCAGAAGGAGGGAGCGGAGGCCCTGATTGATACCCGAGGGGGAGGCTGTCAGCGGGGAGGACAGGAGGGAGATAAGGGACTCAATCAGCGTCAGAGCCATCCTGACGCACACGGCCGTAAATCACCTTGGGTAAGGAGTCCCAGTTGCTAGAGTGAAGAAAGGCGAGCAGGTAATAGAAAAACAAGGGGACAAGCACCTGTGTGGGCCCGAGGTTCGGGGATAAAGATGCTTGGCTCGGCCCTAGATAGAGATACACAAACCTCAGAACTCCGACTGTCCCTCCTCAGCCCCAGCAGAGGTGTAGCACTTTCCTGCAGAGGGTTCAGTACAACTGAGGGTGAACTTTGGAGCATGTAAATTATGTCTCCAGTACCTGTTAAAATCCGTATATTCCCGGGGCGCCTGCGTGGCTCAGTGGGTTAAACCTCTGCCTTTGGCTCAGGTCATGATCCCAGGGTTCTGGGATCAAGCCCCGCATCGGGCTCTCTGCTCAGCGGGGAGCCTGCTTCCTCCTCTATCTCCGCCCGCCTCTCTGCCCACTTGTGATCTCTGTCTGTCAAATAAATAAATAAAATCTTTAAAAAAAAATACGAGGGACGCCTGGGTGGCTCAGTTGGTTAAGCGGCTGCCTTCGGCTCAGGTCGTGATCCCGGCGTCCTGGGATCGAGTCCCCCATCGGGCTCCTTGCTCGCCAGGGAGCCTGCTTCTCCCTCTGCCTCTGCCTGCCACTCCGTCTGCCTGTGCTCGCTCTCTCTCTCTCTCTCTAGCAAATAAATAAATAAAATCTTAAAAAAATATATTAAAAAAAATATGTATATTCCAACCAGCTGCCCAGGACGACTGATGTGGAAAGCCTCCTCCTGCTTTGACCTGCGAAGAGACCCTTGCTGACGTTCAAGCCTGCCCTTGCCCACTGTTACCTGGAGTGAGAAGCGGCACATGGTCAGGAACAGAGGCCTCAAAGGCTCAGGGTTGTGACGAGAAAAGATGTCTCCAATTCCAGAAAGCCCCGAGACTGCACTTCAGCAACCTTGGACCCCAGATGGGATCAGCGTGGACCAAACCCATTTCAGAGATTGTCTTTCAACATGTTTAAATTAGAATTTAAAAAATAATAAGCTTTTTTCTTTTCTTTTTTTTTTTTGTCCAGGGGACAGAGATTCCTAAGTTGGAAATAATGGAAGGATTAGTGATTAGTTAATTGCTGGCAGGTGTGGAGAGAAGCCATCTATGGCTTCTTAGCATATTTCCCCTTTCTCTCTTAAGATCATTTTTTCTTATTCTAACTAATTTTTTGCCACCCCAGCACTCCTCTTATCAAATACTCAAATAAACTAAGCAAATAGAGTGTGCCGAGACCAAAGCGCTCGATATGGTGTTTCATTGGAATTGCAGCCTTGTTTTCTCCCGGTGGAGTCTCTGAGTACCTGGAAGCTTTCCTTGGCAGGAGAGTTGGGCTCCAAAAGTGCATTTTTAGCATCTAGTTAATCTTCCTTTCAGGTGCCGAGGGGAGGGTATGGCTTGATGGAAACAAGGAGCAGTAAGCCACCCAGTGGTTTTGTGGTTTCTCTTCCCTGGTAACGAACAGAGGTGGTGACGCGGCGAGGCTACGGTTCGTCCCTCCCGCCTGTTCCACGCTCACTTCTGCGCGTCTACATGACCCAAATGCATGCCAGCTGTTGTGCCAGCCAAGGCCTCATGGCCACTGCATGCCTTGGGGGGCCCACACCCCGTGCATCTCTGCAGGAGGGTGGCCATCACCATTGTATACCTGAAGAGCTCAGTCTGGCACAACGTTCCAAATCCACATCCTCGAACCCAAAACGTGGCCAGAGGAGGCATGACAGGCAAGGCATGTGCTCAGGCACAAAGCCCGGGCACTAGCCTCCCAGGGAATGGGGACTTGACATAGAGCTCTGTTCTCTCTGGAGGGACGGCCGCTCGGAAGGGCTAGGACACAGTACGCTTCCTACTACCCGTTCCCTGAATGAGCGCACGGTCCTATCTCACTCCAAGAGAGGGCTTCAAGGACGTAGAGCTATTGGCTGTTTCAAAATGAGTTATGGGCTTCTGGGCATTATTCTGGTGCCTTGCAACAGTTGGGAGACTCCTTAGGAGGGGAGGCTTAGGCTGTCTTCTGAAAAGCAGCCACAGTGTTGGGCCATGACCATAGATTTCTCCAGAAATAATGATTAGGAAGAATAAAGAAGGAATGGAAGGAGAGCTTTAAAAGTGTGTCTCTGGTGACCACTATGTCCTTCAGCCCAGAATATTCGTCTCCAGATCGAGGCAGAGACAGAAGCAGTTTGCTGTGACTGATGACTGATGGAGCCCAGATGATTCCTTGTCAAGCATTTCAGAAACCGTGAGTTGAAAGGTAAAGCGGGGCGGGGGGGTGGGCAGAGAAGGAGCGCCGGGGAGTGGGGATACTGCTGCTCAGGAAGCTAGGAAGGAAATGAGAGTTGCTTCTGAGGGCTTCTAAGATCATGCGGGTGGAACAGGGGATCCAGCCAGAGGGAAGATTTTCTGGTATTCCTCTCAATCAGTCTTCCGCTCGCTCCCAAGGTTGGAAGCACTGAAGGATTGGAATGCAGGGATTCTAAAGCAGCCATGTATCCAGTTAGTTGTTTTTTTTCTTTTAATCCTCAGGAATAGACTATTGTAAAAAAAAAAATCATAATAGCAAGACAGTTTTTTATGTATAAATATGAAAAGATCTTTAAGACCTATAGTTAAGCCAAAAAAGCAAACTGAGGAACCATGTCAAGCATACAGCACAGACTGAATAAATTGCAGGGCCCTGCACAAAATGAAATGGAGGGGCAGGGGGTCAGCGATTATTACGAACTGCAAGACAGCAATAGCAGAACGCTCAGTCAAAGGCAGGGCCCTCCTGAACTCAGGGCCCTGGGTGACTGCACATGTGTTATCCACAGCTCAGAGCCAGTCCGGCTGGTATGCTACCAGGCAGGGAACCTGAAATAATAAATAAGAAATAAGTAACAAGGTGTACTTATGGAGGGCTGGGTGAGAACTAGGAGAAAGGAGAAGAAGGTCCGCTATATGCCTATTTCGACTTTTTAATGTTTGAGCCATGTGGATGAGTTACCTGGTCAAAACTTAAAATAGTTAAGAAAAGGTTTTCAGGGCTCTAGAAAAGTCCACAGAGACTATAAACAATACATACGTTTCCACTCACCTTTCTCAGTGATTCCATGTTGCTCTGTGGAGGTCCTAGGAATGGGAAGAAGCTCACAGACAGCAGCATCTGAATGAAATGACTGAAGCTACAGCAGTCCTCTCTCACCACTCACTCACTTGCCACTGGACTTGGACTTCTGGAAGCCAAATAAAATAAAAAATGTCTCTCTCTCCCTCTTTCTCTCTGTGATCTCTGTGAAGATCTCTTTGGCCTCTGAACTTGGGCACAGGGGCCAGTGTCTACTTTTGAGGCCATCCTCCAGGATGATCAGAGAAACTCAAAATCTCATTAAACGCGTGGGTTGGATGAATGTATCAGTAATAACAGTAATAATCCCTAATAACAAGAGGTCTCAAGTTTAACTAAAAGGACACATCCATATGTCTCCAGAAGGTTGCAACCCAAAGAAATGGAAGCAGACCCTGAGATGCTCCTGAGCTACAAACACTCATCATAGTTTACGCATATCGAGGACCTACCGCGCGCGAAATGAATTATTCCTTCCATCCTCACGATTCCCTCGCAAGGCACATTCCACTGCTTTTCTCATTTTGTGGAAAAGGAAACAGAAGCCCAAAGAGGAAAAGTAACTTGCCTGATATTACCTTGGGAGTGAAGGATAGAGCCAGGTTGGAACAAAGACACCCTGGCTCCAAAGCCCACACTCTTGACCATGAACCACACGTTAATGTAAATGACCTATATGAGGTCGAGCTAAAATGCAATAATACTTCTCAGCTGTTCCACTTAACAGACTCTTCCAACCAGACACAACAGGGCTAATTTGGAAGCAAGGGCTGCCAACTTTCATTTGGGTAGGTCTGGCTATGAATTCTTTTGTGCCATCAAGTCAAATGAACACGTGGCTCACCATTCATTGTTTGAGGCCCACGTTGACATTTAGTATGGCCCTGAACTGGCCCCCCATCCTTTTTGGGGGGGCTAGGGGGAAACAGTTCTTAAATTTTGACAACCTGGCACCTCTTGGGAGCAACTCTCTCAAAACTTACCCATGAGCTCTCCAAGTGACGTAAGCGGTAAGGCAGCTAAAAAGAGTGAGGAGGAGTTACTTCCAAGAGTACAGATAAATCAGTAAAATAATCAAAGGTCATAGAAGATGAAGATCAGAGGCAGGTGTTAGCATCCCTTAGCTGAGGAAAAGAAGACTCTAGGACTCAATTCAAACTGGCTGTAAAAATATCATATAGGTTGGACCAAACTACAACATTCCCTTGGGAATGTTTCCCCTTCTGAACTGGCTGGGACACCAGGAGGAAGCAAGTGTGTATGTGAGAAAACCGTGCGTATGCCTGCCTGTACTGTCTACACTGTCTCGCGTCTCTCCTCCAGTAAGTTGTCATGACTACTTTAATGGAAAAGCCAATTTCAGGTGGTGTTTTAGCACCAGAACACAAGGCACAAGATAGGTTCTTGATATGTTTGTGGAAATGCTGATGAATGAACGACTCATCAGTCAAGTGATACGCTCGCACACCCAAAAATGGGTTAGACAAGAAATATCTCATGATAACAATCCAACCCCTCACTGCAGCCAACCAGTGAAATATTCTAATGATCCTTATTCCATCTCCATTGATACTGCGATAATTGCTAGAAATTCTATTCCCAGCAGGCAGAAGCTGGAGATGAAACAGAGCTGTTGTCCGATTTCTTCGTCAAGAACTGGAAAGTGAAAACAAAATGTCTTGAATGTAGTAAAAGAGGAACCTTTTGCAGATCAGCTTCATATATTGCCCTGGAGTGCCTAAATGTATTCGTGTGACATTGTCAAGTAACGACCCGATCAATGCTTGAAAGCTTGTCTGGCTTGTTCAAATGTAAAATATTAAGAGAGAAAAGAGGTTTGGCTGAGTTTTACAAATTCAATACCCAAGGTAGTGTGGAAGGAAATAAAAACAGCTGGAATTTGTGTAGTTGCTAATTTAATTGAAGAGTAATCACCCATCTAAGAAAAAAAAATCCCTCTACCATATCTCGAGGGACCAGTTATGGATGGGAAGGTATAGCTTGTTTGCCAAAAGGTTATTTTCCTTATCTAAAAAAAAAAATCTTAATTTTATGCAAATTGCTTTGTAGTCTTTTTTTTTTTTTTCAGATTCAGAGCAGTGAAACACAGGAAGCAGGCAGGTGGTTTGGGGATGTTTATAAGACTAACAAAGCCCGGCGTTCTTGGGAAAGATGCTAGCTGAACTTCTAAGCCAGGTGATGAGGCCAAAGTGCTAAAGGTATCCAGGAACAGCTGTGGGATGAGGAAGACCGCCAGCAGCTTGTGAGGACAGATCAAGGAACTGGTCCAACACCCTGAGAATAATTGAAAATAGGGAAATTTTACTTCCTGTGAAAAGTAGAGTCACAAATAAGCCCTGTTTGATCATCAAAGTCTAGTGAGACAAAGAATGTAAGCGGCATGTAGATTTTTGTACGCTAGTTCTTGGTATCTATTTTGAGTATCACTTTCTGTACTATTCTTACTATTTAAAAGGTTATAATAAGATTATCTTATTTTCTCAAAATGAGTGATTCTCAAAACTTATCTGCATCCGAGTCACCAAGGAAGATTTTGAAAAATGATGATTCCTGAACTCAAGGCCCCAGAAAGTCTAATTAAGTACATGAGGGGTTGGAGCTCAGGAATCTGTTTTAACAAAGGACAGGAAATGAGTCCTAGGTAATTTGAGGCAAGGGATTTACATCCCACTATTGAGAAGCTACTCTTATGATTTATGTACCAGGTAATGTCCTGGATCTATGCAGCTGGAGCAGGGAATCACCACCAGGTGGGAATTTATCACAGTTACAGGCATAATGGAAAGGAGAGCCCTGAGAGGTCAGAAGGTGGTGATTTCGTCATCTGAATGTGTTGTAGTCAAATAACGACTCGATAAATGTTTCGAAGCTTACTTGGTTTGTTCAAATTTAAAATACTGAGAGAATGGTAAGAAGTTCAGATGATATTTCCAAGTTCAATACCAAAAGTGATGTGCAAGAAAAGCAAGTGCTGGGATTGTAAGTGGTCGATATGTAGAGTTTCAGAGTCCAGGACACAGGGACACAGGAGTTGGGAGAGAGGCTGGAGAGCCACAGACTAAAGTTCCATCTACTCTTCAGTCCCCCTGCCTCCCTCTGGAAGTAATGACCTCATAACACACTTCAAGCTAAGCTATTAACGTCTGCATTACAAAGTCACCATTTTGCGACAATCTCTGCTTTGATCTACTCACCTACTTCTCCAGGGGAGGCATGTCCGAAACTGCCTTCCCAGCACAAAGCATGTTCTTCTGATATAATTGCAACCTTTCCTTCAACTGAAAGGACGTGGGGGTAAAACTGAACCAAGTGGTAAAAACCCCTGCCCAGAACAGCATTTTGCTCCCTCCGGAGTATGCACATACCTCCTTCTCTCTCTCTCTCTCTCTCTTTCTCTCTCTCTCTCTCTCCTTCCATCACTATGAAAGTTCCATGGGACAGCATGGCCCTAATACCAGGAACCTTTGTAACTTCCCCTTGTGGGAAGCCTGTGGCCACCATAAGTCAATAGAAAAGTAGGAAGAATGGCTTCTTACCTGGATTCTGCCAAGGGAGATCTGTTTTTCATTGACCCATCCTGGCCCTCATTCACCCAGAGAAGAAATATGTGTGCTGAGACATACTAAGACACATCTTCTCTTAGAGCAGTGTCGCCCATACTGGCTCAGGAGAGCCAAAGATTTGTCAGAAAGCGTATTTCCTAAAGCTTTAATCATTTCAGAGGCTCTTCTGGCCCTTCCCTCAAGGTCCCTACCTCAGTTACCCAGCTATTAGAACCATGACAGCCATCAAGGACTACAAGTTTTGGGCAACGCGACGCCCTCCAATGGGGACACATTTGACTCACAAAGTCACAGTCTTCCATACCAATTTCTCTTCTTCCCTTTCATCAGTAACAGCAGCTTGCATGAGACATCAGGTCTGCGCAGGAAGCCACTGGCCTACAGGAGGATAGGAAACAGCACTGAGAATTTGACATCAGATAGGAATTTACATGACCAACGGCAAATTACTTAGCCTCTCCAGGCATCCTTTTCCTCCTCTATCAAAGGGCTATTCCTACCTTCTGGGTTTGTGAGAATTTGAGCTAATGTATTCAAAATGCCTGGGATATAATAGGTGTTCAATAAATGGTAGTTATTGTTTTATGCATGAGCCTCAGGCTAATGGATGTGCGAACATTTAGTTATTAATTAGAAGGTAAATGAAAGCTGGCTGGAGGCAATTGCATTTGACCTTTAGCAAATTATTTCATTTAGATGCGCTGATGCAAAACTATCACATCCTATGAAGAAAGACGAAAATAAATCTGGCTGACAAAAGATATTTTAATAAATAATCTTTCCCCAACATCCTCTCAGTCTATGACCACCCCACCATAATTTGTATGCCATTTGGGAAAGCTTTGTGCCTTTCCCTCTCTTGTCATAGTCAATCACTAAGTGATCAGAGGCCAGATTCAACTCAGAAAAACCCTTCTTGAGCCCTTGCATCTAGTGATTGCTCCAAAAAAGAGAAATTCTTAATGCTGTTCTCCCTCCAAATAAGCCTGCTACCAGTAAGTGTGAGTGTATGGGAGTCAGTACAGTCTCTCTAAATTATTCCTTGGCTGAGATCAACTCGTCTGATAACTGGAATGCAGTGACCTAAAGCATCCATCTTCCTATGCGCCCCACGTTACTGACAGGCAAACAGAACCTGCTGCACAAAGCACCTCGTAACATGGAGGACATGGTCATTACAGGAAGAACAGGGTATGTGTTCCAGCTGTTGAGAGAAAGGGTAAAGGGGGAAAGACCAGGGCTCACCGCAGACCAGGCAGAGAAGAGATGCATAGACACAGCGTGACCTTATCTTGGAGATCCATGAAGGCTCCACCAATGAATAGGAAAAGAAGGAAAGAGTGTTAAGGGGGAAGGATGAGCAACCATAAAGGCATTTCTGGGGTAGAGAGAAAGACTTTTGGGCACCAAAGAAGTTAGGCTGCAAGAGGTTAAGAAGGATGAAGAAGCTAGAGTTGCCATTTTTTGCAGAAGAGTCAGTGACAAAGAACTGGCTGGCTCCGGGAAGAAGGGACTAAGACTACCAGGCTTTAAAAAAAAAAAGAACTAGAAAAGAAAAGGAAAGAGAGCCTTAAGAGGAAGTCAATTGCTGATGCTATCCTGTTGGAAGAGATTTCGGATTCCACAACTGAAAGAGAAGAGATGTGTGTTTATCCTGTGTGATTCTCTCATGTTGCATCACACGCAAGTAAATGGTGATCTCAGGGGCCTCATCTGGAGTTTCTCTGCCTCCCAACCTACCTGGGATAAGGATGTGTTAGAAAGTACAACCCAGTGAACTTTGCAAAAAAGCTGTGATTAGTTTAGAAAGACCCCAACTGTGCAAGCAGCCAATATAATAAGCTCGCCTGTTGTGACTGATTACGCCTATTATCATTCCTGCATATTCCTGCCTTGGAAAGCCCACGGAGGAGGAGCAGGAAGGAGAGTTAGGCAAACATCTCCGGGGCTGGTTTTATTAAGCCAACGTGCCAGGCATTGCCCCTTCTGCATCCTGAGAAGCTATCAAGCCCTTTGAACTTACCATTTTCATCAGGAATCATCTATTTTAAATAATGATACAGCGCATCTTTGGAGTGTTTTTTATCCAAGGACCTCAAATGCATTACTATTACTGCTGATTCTCAGCATTTGGTAGCTAGTGTTATATTAGTTTTCTAGATGGTTAAGCTAAAGCATTTAATGGTGAAAGGCAAAATCAGCTGCAAAAGTAGGAAAAGAGTTTAGAGTACACTGGGTCAGGCTGTGACAGCTTATCTACCTAACTATGCTTATTGGTAAATGCCAACATCCAGATGCACAATTACGAGCTAGGAGCAGGTAAAGACTTTTTATTTTATGACTGTCCATTTGTAGAGGACATTGGTCATGTTGATGACTGCCTGACATCTTTTACATATACTTCTTCTTTTAAAGATTTTATTTATTATAACACAGAGGACATTGGGTGAAGGAGAGGAGAAGTGAGTTGGGGGAAATTGGATGGGGAGAGAAACCTTGAGAGACCGTGGACTCTGAGAAACAAACTGAGGGTTTTGGAGGGGAGGGGGGCGGGGGGGTTGGGAGAGCCTGGTGGTGGGTAGTAAGGAGGGCACGTATTGCATGGAGCACTGGGTGTGGTGCATAAACAATGAATCTTGGAACACTGAAAAAATAAAATTTAAAAAGAAGATTTTATTTATTTATTTGAGAGAGAGAGAGACAGCACGAGCACTAGTGCATGAGTTGGGGGAGGGGCAGAGAGAGGGAATGGGAGAAGGCTCCCCACTGAGCAGGGAGCCCCACATGGGGCTGGATCCCAGGACCCTGAGATCATGACTTGAGCCTAAGTCAGATGCTTAACCAACTGAGCCACCCAGGTGCCCCATATATGCTTCTTATGTTTGGGGAAGATCTCACTTCCCTATCTCCCTTGTAGCCTCGATGCAGACATGTGCAGACATGTGGCCCGGGCTCCCACCACTCAGATGCAACAGTGGGAGCAGCAAGTCTAGTTCCTGGTGCAGAGTTTGCAACAAAGCAATTTATAGTGTTAAGTGCATGGCGGTGACAACAGTGGCTTCCCCATCAGACCAGTTTGACAGCATAGTTGTAGGCATCTTTCTAGAGGTTTAGCCTTGAGCCTGGTTCTTCAGCTCTCTCAGTGACCTTAATGAACTCCTCTGTCCCCTCTGAACAAATCCTTTTCTACCCAAGCAGGCAGACGCAGCTTCTGTCACTTGCAGCTAAAAATCCCTGACAAGTATTCCTTTACATCCCATGGAAAATAGAGCTTCACAGACCCCCTTTTATAATCTTACATAGGTTGATAACTGCTTCTCAATCCATTTTGGAAACAAAGTCAGTTTGCTCAATTGATATTTGGTATTTAGAAATATCTAGTATTTACTGAGCACTGACTAAATACAAAACTCCGGGCAAGGTATTATAGAAAATACGTCTGGGTTCCTGCTATGTGCTATGTATCACACTGAGGGCTGGGGTATCTGAAAAGTAAGGAAAAACCGACGGGCCACCACCTTCCGAGAGCTGACAGTCCACCGGGAAAGGCAGGCAGTAATTGAGGAATCACACTCGGAACTGTAAAATTGCCACTGTGATAAGTGATGTGAAGGGCAGAGAAAGCATCCCTGAGGGAAAAATATGTTAGCATGAGATATGCCTTTGAAAAGAGCACACGAGAGTCAGTTGGAAAATTAACTGGAGGGAAACCAAAATAGATGGAGACAGACCAGTGAGGAGGCAATTTGAGTTATTCAGGAGGGAGTTGATGGTAGCTTAGACTAGGATGGGAGGGACAGGGAGAGAGAAAAGGACAGACTCGGGAGATATTTAGGAGATAAAATCAAGAGGACTTCGCAATGACTTAGATGTAGGGAAATGAGGTAAGGTCATAGATGACTCCCAGGTTTCTGACTTAAGGCACTGGGTAGACGGTGATGCCTGTCTCTGGGAGAACACCGGGAGAAAATCACATTTTGTAGGACATGGCGAGCTCAGTCTCACATGTGCCAAAGGAGTTGCCCTTGAAGTAACCATGAGGACAGGAGCTCAAACAGAAGATTATACCAGAGACACAAAATAGTCCTTGTACAGTTGAAGCCATCCTATGAATGGGATTTCTTTGAGACAAGTAGCCACAGAAGAAGAGAAGGCTTTGGGTCTATTCTTAAGACATGTAAAGTATGGGTCTAAAAATTCAGGGACCCACCTGCCAATAAATACCAAAAGGTAGAGCTAGT
Source organism: Taxidea taxus jeffersonii (assembly GCA_003697995.1). Classification (NCBI taxonomy): domain Eukaryota; kingdom Metazoa; phylum Chordata; class Mammalia; order Carnivora; family Mustelidae; genus Taxidea; species Taxidea taxus. The sequence goes on along the minus strand of ML102375.1, from coordinate 150,753 downwards.
CTGCCTGTAAAATATCAACAAAGCAAAATGCTTTAATCCAAGGAACAGATCTCGATTCTGTTGCTACAAACTCCTCTACAACCTGGATCACACACTCAGGGGTCTAGCCAGCCTATACTCAGTTAATGGGCCAAGCAGGGACTATGGTATGCAGCAGAGTACATGTTCTATCTATAGGCTGTAGTTGGGGGCTCCTGGATGGCTCAGTCAGTTGAGCGTCTGACTCTTGATTTCAACTTAGGCCTTGATGGCAGGGTCATGAGTTCAAGCCCCACATTGGGCTCCATGTTGGGCATGGAAACTATTTTTAATAAATAAATAAATATGGGCGCCTGGGTGGCTCAGTGGGTTAAAGCCTCTGCCTTCAGCTTAGGTCATGATCTCAGGGTCCTGGGATTGAGCCCCAAATCGGGCTCCCTGCTCAGAGGGGAGCCTGCTTCCTCCTCTCTCTCTCTCTCTCTCTCTCTCTCTGCCTGCCTCTCTGCCTACTTGTGATCTCTGTCTGTCAAATAAATAAATAAAATCTTTTAAAAAAATTTAAAAATTAAATAAATAAATAAGTAAAAACTTTAAAATAAAGGGTATAGTTGGTTCCAAGCTCAGGCAAGTTCAGATGTGGTACTTGTATCCATGTCTCTCTATTATGACTCCCACTGTTTGAAATAACTATTGTCATTTACATTAACCTGCATGGACCTTGACTGCAATGATATTCAACCCAGATTTCTAGAGTCAGAATCCAATTCTCTGCTTCTGACTTGGAAATGATCTTCAACTACTATAAATTATTTTCTTACTAAATCCCCTGGTTTTCTATTTCCCAATAACAGTGATACCTCCAAAAGACTACTCTTCTTTCCCAAACACTTTCTCTAGCTATAAATACTATCTCTGGGGCACCTGGGTGGCTCAGCTGGTTGGGCATCTCCATTTGGCTTGGGTCATGATCTCCAGGTCCTCGAATGGAGGAGCTCTGCCTCGGGCTTCCTGTGTGGCGGGGAGTCTGCTTCTCTCTCCCTCTCCCTTTGCCCCTCCCCACCACTTGTCCTCTCTCTCTCTCTCTCTCAAATAAATAATTTTAAAAAGTCTTTAAAAAATGATAATACATATATACATACATACTATCCCTAAAACTATTTTCCAATGTCTAACACTCTAACCACTGTTGGTCCACCCTAAAGTCCCTCTATTATTCAAATCCACCCTGAAGACAAGGGAAATACTGGCATTAGAGGCCCACAGTGGGCAAACAGAGGCTAAATCATCTCCTGGCACTATAAAATAGTTTGGGTTGGGAACCAGGAAGGTAGACCAGCTGAGGCAAAGGGACAATCTCTGGGTGCCAGTGGCAGGAGTATAGACAACAGAGTTCTGAAGCCATCTGAGGATGGCCTAGGGCAGAGAAGAGAAAGCGAGAAAAACTAGAATATAATGAGAGGCTCCTCATCAAATATGGCCTCCAATTCTTTTTTCCTTTGCCACTCAGTACCAGTATATTTGCCTGTAGGTCTGGAAGATATTTTCCATTTATATGCATTCAGATTTTTTTTTTTTCCTTCTCCATATTCCTCTGAAGTAATTGTGTGTACTCATCATAACTGCCGGCTATTGACTAACTGATATGTGGTCGAACTGGATTTATTTCTTAGTTTAGTATTACAACACACACAAGTACTCACTTACTCACACAAAATCAAATTCTTCCTCCCCCTTCCTACTCATCCAACCCCAAACCATCGTTATTAAACAGAGGCATGAAACAAAGCAGACCATCAGTGCACATCGTTGAAAGCAGCTATTGGAATTTGCTCTGACTCAGCTTTCAACCACACAGCTTGCCTGTGTTGCAGCTTCCAAGGCAAACATCTTTTGGGAGACAGTACCAGCACCCAAAACAAGATCGCTGTTAGTAGTTTGCACACAATCTTGGTTAGTGTTGGTAAAAGCTTGGCCCCAAATTCCCTTTCTGTTGACATCTGGCAGGACTTCTGGCAACAGACATGACATCAACCAACACCTAGCAGAACTCTCACACATGGCAAATACTCAATACTTGTTTTGAGAAAAAAAAAATCAGAAGAAAATCAAATGAAAATGAACTATCCTAATCTAATGAGTGAACATAGCAAAGCCCTTAATATCATAGCAAGCATCATATAAATAGGAACAATTAGTGTTGTTATTATCTGGAGTCCCAGTTGCTCTTTGTTTACATTCTGGGAACCCAGAAGAACCTTTCCCACTTCCTTCTCTCACTCCACCCCTCTTATTTAAATACTGTCACAACTTTCAAAGAAATTTAAGCCACACCTCTCCCCATCCCACCCCACCTCCAACACATTAAGGTCTCTCAAGCATCACTGATGGGAGTGTAAGCAAAACAGCTCCTACAGAAGGCAAATTGAACACATCTATCAAAATTACAAATTCTTTCCAACCCAGCCGGTCACACTGGAGAATTTATCCTACAGAACTCACAACCATGTGGCATACGATAGGTACAAGTTTATTCATTGCAGAGTGGTTTGAAATGGAAAAATGGAAACAAGCTAAGCATCCATCAGTGGGAAACTCATTAAGTAAATCTTGGTAGAAGCATAACATTTGAATACTACACAGTAATGAAGACATTTTTCAATGAGGACATTTTCTGCATACTTTTACATCAAGATCTCCAAGATGTCTTGCTAAGGGTTGTTTTATTTTTTTTTAAGGCACAGAATAACAGTGTATAAAACATTCCAAATTTTGTATAAAAGTGGTGATGGGGAGGGGATAAGAATAGATCATTGTATTTGTTCTACATTAAGAAACTCTGGAAGGAAATGAAGGAAAATAAGAACAATTGCCATGGCTGGGAATGGGGAATTCGGAGGTGGGAGAGGGTAAAGATAGAAGGGAAAACCTTTTACTGTGAAATGTTAAATTATCCATTCAAGAAAGATCAATAAACCCACCTTGCTTTCAAGTAAAAAGAAAACCTAGTCTTATAACAATCTAAGGAGCATGTTCATCTGCCAGCACTCTATAGTTGAAGTTGATGCCCTGGAAGGTCAACATTTTGTGCTGTCTGTTCCCTATCCTCCAGGCTCTTCCCTCACCCACTGGGAGATGATGCAGCCTTTGAGACGAGCCACTGTGCCTAGAAAGCTGGACACCTGTGTCGGCTAGCTTAACACAGTCTCCTGGGCTATGGTCCTATTCTTACACCTATGTATACCTTCTGGGACATAAACTAAGAAAAATCTCTTGGGTCATGGACTCAATATTATAACTCTTTATTTCTTTGCTTTCATCAATTTAAATCCAGACTTTTAATGAGATTTGCAAATAGTTTTGTGTGATATGATATTAGAGGTCAGAGGACTTCTTAATCCATCTAAAAATATATAAACACACTGCAACAAAAATCCATTAAAAGTAGAAATAGCTAATCCTTTACATGAGGAGAATAAATAATTCACCTCCGGGTTTTCCCACCATAAATCAGTTCTGCCGTAATCAGATGCCAGCCCTGGAATAGGAAAGCAAAGCAGCTGTATTAAACTTTGACAATTAAAAAAAAAAAAGGAATGGAAAAAGTGGGGATGAACCATTTGTTTTCTTTCCATGTAGTTCTCTAAACAGACTGCATAATGAATGAGCTGGGGAGAAACCAGTGTCTTAATTCTATTTCTAAAGTAAACCTTTCCTTTGTTTTTCCCTCTGGTAAGGATATATCTGACTCATTTTATGGGTTCCAACAATGCCATATGACAATCCTCTGATGTGATTTAGGCACCTGCATGGGCTCATCCCAACTCCAGTGAAAGAAGAACCTACCATCTTGGCTCCAAGCTCAGTTGGAGGAGAAAGGGAAGTCTCAGGGACAGAAAAATACAGGACTCATTCCACACCACAAAAGGCCATAAGGAAAAGAACTACCCCCAATGCCTCCTGGAGTCAGGAAGAACCACGAAGGCTGTGGAAGTAGTTTAAGGATGAAGAAGTCCCAGTCAGGAAATGAAGCCCAAGCCAAACGAGCCACTTCAATGCAGATGACTCCTTATCACAAGACTTTTTAAAACTTAGCTAACAAACATTTGCATGGGTGTTGCTCCATGCCAGGCACCGGCTAAGTGCTTCAAATACCAACTCCTTAAATCCTCACAATGCCCTCTTGAGGTAGGTTCTTCTGTGCTCTCCATTCTATAGGTGAAGAGTTAAAGTGCAGAATCCTTAAGAAATTTGTCCGATTTTATTCCCAAAGGATGCTGGCACCACCACCTTCAATTCTGTTCTGGACTCTGGACTGCATGTGGAGAAGGTAGAGGATACAAGTGGCCAGAGATATGTTGCAAACTGACCTGAGGGTTAACAGAGTTGTTTTTGCATCCTAATAATTATCATCATACAAGGACTTGTTGAAGCTGTTAATAGGCTTACTTATCATAGCATTCTCAAACCTCATCCATATCCAGCTGAGAATCACAGTGAAAAACAGTTACGGGTCAGCTCTTGTCCAATACCGTTAACAACATATATGTGGAGGGATGTGGGGGAATTCTCAAAATAACTACACCTCACTTCCTCATCTGAAAGCAGCCCCCAAAGTATGGACTCAGCATAGTACCTCAGAATGTATATGTCAGCAGTAAGAATATACTTAAAATGTGCAGTAGAAAAGATAAACTTTGTATCAGTTGGCTATTGCTATGACAAAGCTGTGTGAAAAATAACCCCAAGACCTAATGGCTTTTTCTGAGACAACTGGGTATCATCATGGAAAAAAAAATTATTTGGACCTTTACCTCATACCATATACAAAAATTAATCAAAATGGATCAAAGACACACCTATAAGTACAAAGACTATAAAATTTTTGGAGAAAACATAGAAGTGAATCCTCATGACCTTGGATTTGGCAATGGATTCTCAGGTATGACACCCCAAAAGTACAAGTGACAGAAGAAAAATTTAATAAATTGGATTTTATCAAAACTAAAAACTTTTGTGCAACAAAGGGCACTACCAAGAAAGTGAAAAAGCAACCCACAGAATGAGAGAAAAAACTTGCTAATCACATATCTAATAGAGGTCTAGTGTCCAGAATATATAAAGAACTCTTAAAATTCAACAACATACAAAAACAACCAACTTCACTTAAAAATAGGCAGAGGACTTAAACAGACATTTCTCAAAAGATATACAAATGACCAACAAGCACACGAAAAGATGTTCAACATCATTGTCTTTAGGGAGATGCAAATCAAGACCGCAATGAGATACCACTTTATACCCACTAGGAGGGCTATTTATAAAAAATTCTTTTTAAAAAAAAGCAAAAGAGGGTGAGGAAGAAAGAAAGGGGAAAAAAAGTAAGAAGATAAGTGTTTGTGAGGATGTAAAGAAATTAAAATCCCTCTGGGGCCCCTGCCTGGCTCAGTCAGTAGACGGTGCAACTCTTGATCTTGGGGTTATAAGTTTGAGCCTTGTGTTGGGTGTAGAGACTACTCAAAAATAAATAAATAAAATCTTTGTTTAACAAATCATTTATACTCAGTCATTCATCTGTAGGTCATCTGTGGGTAAGATGATCTAGCGTGAGCTAGGCTCGGCTTTGTTCTGGGCTGCAGGTTGGAGCCAAGTCTGCCTCCCATGTCTCTCACCACCCTCACACTGGTAAGCTAGGCAGAGCACCTTCTCATCGTGACAACAGAAGCACAAGAGGGCAGACCCAATCTCAAATGTATCGAAAGCCTTGGTCTGCATTATGCCTATTAACGTCTCATTGGCCAAAACAAGTCACACTGCTAAGTTGAGGACAAAGGCCAGGGAAGCCTGGCCAGTACCAGTGAAAGATGATGCAAAGTCGAGTGATGACATGGAAGAATCTGGAGGACATTATGCCAAATTTAAACACCAAACACCAAAAGACAAATACGTATGATCTTACTTAGATGTGGAGTCTGAAAGAGTTGAATTCATAGAACCAAAGACTAGAACAGTGGGTACCAGGGGCTAGGGAGGGGGAAATGTGGAGATGGTGATCAAATGTACAAGCCTTCAGTGATCCAAGGAATGAGTTCTGGGGATCTAATGTGCAGCACAGTGACTATAGCTAATAATACTGTATTGTATATTGGACACTTCCAAGAGAGTAGATCTTAACTGTTTTTAACACACACACACACACACACAATATACAATATGAATATGTCAGGTGACAAATGTGTTAATTAACTTGATTGTGGTAATCATTTCATAATATATACATGCATTAAATCATCACATTGTACACCTTTTAAAAATCATATTGTACAACTCAAATATATACGATTTGATTTGTTAATCATACTTGATAAAAAAATGGAAATACATAAATGCGTAAGAATAATTTTAAAAGTTGAATAATGAAACACAATGACAAAGAAAGGAGGAAAGAACTGGGAGCTACAGTCCAATCTATCACAGCTCTTTCTCCACACAGAACTTTCTCTTCTTTTCTCCTAAATGGCAAGAATTGCTCCATATCCTTTTATAACTCTTTAAAGCAAAGGACCTCCTTCCAAGGAGCATGACCCAATTCACTCAAGGTAACTCTTATTAAATTGTAGAAAACACAGATCAAAGTGAATGTTTATAAACTTAGCTGAGCTTTGGTAATGGGTAGCAGGTGGCATCGATGCGCTCTGAGGCAATTATGAAGTCCTTGCTATCAGATTACACAATTTCAGGTGTGTAGGTCTTCCACCAACCTCAGTGGCAGGTTGTTTTTTTTTTAATATTTTATTTTTATTTATTGAGATAGAGTGAGAGAGAGCATGAGCAGACTCCCCATGGAGCTGGAAGCCCAATGTGGGACTCGATCCCTGGACTCTGAGATCATGACCTGAGCCAAAGGCAGTCGCTCAACCAACTGAGCCACTCAAGTGCCCTCAGTGGCAGGTTTTAAATCTGACCATCATTCACGGAAAGAGAGAGGACCTGGAGGACCTGGTAGGAAATTCATGGGCCAGTCCTGGAAGTAGCAGGCACCACTTCTACCTTCTATTGGCCAGAACAGAGTCATGTGATTGCAAATTTCAATTTTCATGTGATTGCAAAGGAGACTGGGAAATGCAATGGAGCTGTGTGCCCAAGAGGAAAAGCGTACCAATGAACTGAATGGTTAGCTAGTCTCTGCCACATTTTTTTTTTTAATTTGTCAGATAGAGAGAGCGCAGGAGCGAGCACAGGCAGACAGAGGCAGAGGGAGAAGCAGGCTCACTGCTGAGCAAGGAGCCCAATGTGGGACTCGATCCCAGGACCCTGGGATCATGACCTGAGCTGAAGGCAGCTGCTTAACCAACTGAGCCACCCAGGCATCCCTCTGCCACATTCTATATCAAGCTGCCTTTACTGGAATGTTAAGGCATCTAAAGTTGGCTTTAAGAAGTGCGAATCTTTTGTTGGTGGGAGTTTAGGGGACCACTTCTTCCTGGCTGGAAGAGTAGAGTTCTGGTACTAGGTTTGAGGACATTGCACAGCTGAAAAAGTAGCAACAGCCAAAATGAAATAAAATAAAAAGACACAAATCAGCTCAAAGGAATGAAAAACAACACCAAAACTTAAAGAAAAAGCATGCAAGTGACCCACAGGATTCCAATGCCTGGAATCCAAACAAGAAAAGGTAGTGAGTTCTTTTTTTGTCATTTGTCATCAGATGACAAAAGCCTTGACTCCACTTAAGTCTGGCCTGGGGAAGCAAGACTTCCATGTAAGTTACATAATTCACTGTTCCATTAATGGTTCGCTCCCTAGACTTTTACTGTCACCTTGAATAAATTTAAGATTGAATAAGCAATGCAATCAAAGTGATTTGGACACAAAAGTCTTACTCTCCCACTCTTTCTCCAGCCTTCTCCCTCATTACAGCTGCCCTGAATGGTAGTAAAGGAAAAGTGAGGCCCACAAGGCTGTTAACACCTCCAAGACCAAGAAAGACAAAATGAATTCAAACATCCTACATCCAAAGTACTCATTGTGTTTCATGGAGCTGGCAAGCTTTCTTTCTCTGCAGTGACCTAGTCTTCTCCCCTGAAATTTCAAGCCAGTTGCCATTTCCACCTCTCTCAACTGGGGACTTTATTATCTTAAGGTGAGAAAAGTTTCTTCAGCAGAAGTCTCCCTGGGAGAGAAATCAGAGTGATTTAAGCAGTACCCATGCGTGTTAGAGATGGAAGAGAATCTCCAGCTGACACATCAGAGAGGAAAAATGTAAGCTCAGATGCATTTATTAAAGGAGGTTGGATATCTGTTCAGCCAACCCTCCTTTTTTTTTTTTAAACTCTCAGATACTATTTTAATGAAAAGCCACCACAAGTCCTCAGCAAATCACAGCTTTGAGGGAAAATGTCAATCCCTATCAAACCCCAAAGAATTGTTGGAGCTGATGGAAATCTAAATTCATCAGCTCGTTTCCCCATTTCCCCCTCCATGGGCTCCAACCTGCCCCCTCCTCCTCCAGCTCTCCCTGGGAGTGGAGAAATGGGGCTGCAAATCAACGCCCGGGGGACATCCCATCAGACAATGGGAAGGTCTAAAGAAAGGTTAAAGCAGAAAGGAAACGAAATTTATAGACTTAGCATTAAAATCTTAAAGGACCTTAGGAACAGCAATGAATCTGATGTTAGGAAAGGCAGGGGCTGTCAGAGGCCACGGCAGGAAGGCCTGACAAGGGCCATAAATCTAAGCTGGGAGCAGAAAAAAAATAGGCATCTTTTCAGGCTGAGGCAGTGTGATGAAAAGAGTCCAACCTGGACTTAAAAGAGAGGCAAGGCATGGTGGGGAAGGAGCACAGTGGGGACTGCAAATAAGGAAGGCAGAGTGCGCCAGCAGATTGTGGCGGCGGGAGAGTGGGCAGCTCGCTGGCAGAGGCCGCCAACAAAGGCACCAGCCACACGCCTTTGGCTGTGGGGGGACCTTTGAAAATGATGCCCAAAGAAAGGAAACAGAAAAGAGGCGGGATGTGAGGGGGCCAAAGAAGTTCGTGGAGGGGGAGCTGGGGAGGAGCGGGAGTTTCCACTGGTCACAACCCAGGCTGGGAAGCCAAGAACTCCCAGGATTGTCTTTAATTTTCACTCAGTCATTCTGTCGTATTTTGGGGTTTGGGGTTTTGTGTGTTTGGATTATCCCTTCTGGGGCCCAAGTAGAGTATGTGAAGACACTAATTAAAATACATGAAACCACTGCAACTGAAAATAACATACCATGAATTATCATTAAAATGCCAAGCTCAGTGGTCTTCCCCTGGGGGTAGGCCTGACTGGAAAAGCAAGACGGTACCGTGCCGGGGTGGGGTTAGGGTGGGGTGGCCAAGGGCTTGTGCCAGCTTCACTCTCCCAGAACGAAGCATTGTTGTTCTTCCCTTGACCCCCCTCCCCGCTTCACAATCGCAGGAGAGGATTAATGGAATCAATAGCTCCACCGTATACTTCAAACCTTTGAGATTGTGTTTAATTGTTGATGCCGTGGTAACGGGCTGTGTATGTATATGGCTATCCAGGTGTTTATGCAACTTTTTCAGTTTTTTAAAAATACAAAAATCAATACACCTTCTCCATGCTAAACATTCTTCTCTATTCCTTTCATTTTCTACATTCTACGTTTCTTTCCTTTTTCCTGGCTGCTTTTGCCTTCTTATCAAATTTCTGTCCAATTTTCTCTCCTGGTTTCCATCTTTTCTCTTGTCCGCCATTTTGTCTCTCTTCAGTTTCTCACACTTCCCATTTGTCTCAGAAACTAGAGTGCATCTCAAATGCAATGTCATTTCATAGGTGAATACATATGGTCATTAATATTCATCAGCTTTCTTAATCCCTAGTAAAGATAGAAAAAAAATGTTACCTTTCCATGTGTCAGACTGTTGATTAGCAGACTGTACTTTTAATATGAAACTCTCATTCCATGGAGAAACTGAAGGCCTGAAAGCTCAGGGGTGGAGGCGAGGTGGGGGTTGAGACTTTCCTTGGACCAACCAAGGAAAGGGGAGATCAGCAAAGTTAAGAGATAATCTTGGGAGAGAAATTTAAGCTTCAAAGTGATAAGCAATATAAACTTCAGGAGTGAATTCACATAAGTGCATCCTGAACTCACCAGCAGTTTAAAGGGATTTCCACAAAAAGTTAAGACTCTTACACTCTAGAACTTAATTAAGGCCCTAAGGTGTTATGAACTCAACACGGATCACCAAAAAACTGGTTGCTGTGACTCAGACCTAGCATGTACTACCTTAAAACACAGAAAGAAGCCAAAAATGTCTGTGTGGAAGGTAAAGGGTGTGGGAAAAGTTAAACATAAATAAATAAATAAATAATGGAAAAGTAAACATCACCTCGTATGTAAGGATATTTTGATAGTAGGACCTCCCATAAGAAATAACTTTTTTTTTTTTTTTTTTTTGCTTAAATCAATGGATCCATAGATAAATGAACTTAATCTGACTTCTGACTAACTCATTTGGTGAAAAGCTGGTAGACTAGAAGTTTATTTGCAGAACTGGAGTCTTTCAGCAGCTCAATAACAGGCTTCCTGTTTGACTTTGGGCAAGTTATTTAACTACTTGATATCTAAAGTTACTCATCTGTAACATGAGTAAAACAATATGATAGTCATGTTATTTTTGGCTCTTGGGCTGCTCCCAACTTTGAATGTGTAACTGAATCTCACAGAGGAATTTCACAGAATTAATGAAGATCTGCAAATCCTAAAGGGCCTCAGGTTGAATGTTGACTTCATGGTATTATCATTATAGAGTAACTGTTAATAGCCCCTGTACTATCGCGCCCTCTCCTAAGTCATCACTCTCTTGTGTCTGGTGTGACACTTCTGTGCTTAAGAACACAACTAATCATCTACTCCGAGAAGGCCATCTTGTCATTCCATCATCCGTTAGAGCCCCTACTATATTATTCCTCTAGAATGCATAGAAAGTCTTGTTGACTTTCATTTGACTCTTCTTCTTCCCTCCTTAACACCTTATAATCTGGTTCCTGTCTGTCACCACATCTGACTCTTTGTGTCACACTCAGTAGTTTCCCTATATACAAGTCTTTTTAGAAATTGTGTTCTTCTTACCACTTTTTCTAGTACTGTGATAGTTTATGTTTAAACGTCAGAGATGCGTCCCTATAGCAGATTACTTTCAACCTTTCTGATAATTCCTTGGCAGATTCTTATTTCTCCTCCTGCCCAATGACCATCCCTTCCAACTCTTCTCCATGTAGCATTTCCATCAAGTGTTTCATCTAATTGTGTAAATTTCCTATCAACTACATGTATGATCTCCAGCTGTTATTCCTTACCTTTTAGATCTGCAATATAAATTCTGTCCAAGATACATGTGTCTCATCCATTATCAAAATAATAGTGCATAACAAACTACTTTAAAATTTAGTGGTTTGAAACAGTAACCAATTTTTATTGCTCATGAGTATAGGAGTGCTCTGGATAGTTTTGTGAGGTGGGTCTGACTTGTTTGATCTCAACTAGGTGTTGTGCTCACATACCTGCCATTTTCCCAATCAGTTTATTATATTATAATTGTCCTGCCATCATATAAGGCCAAGCAAAGAAAAAGCTAACCTTTGTGCCTGGCTTTGTTGGCAATATTAACAGCATCCCTAAGTTCCCTAAGCTTAGACATTTAAACCATCATTCAGCTTACTTCAAAATTCTAGCATTTTCTGCCTCTTTTTTTTTCTTCATCCCACCCAGGCTCTGAGAGTCATTTCCTCACAAACTTCCACATTTCTAGGGTTCCATCACTCCCTACAAGTCATCTTAAATGACTACATTCCCCTTCTATGAATGTCACTTTGACCCTCTCAGCCTCTGATAAAAATCTCTACTCCTGGTCACGTTCCTCCACAAACATTTGCATATCTATGCACGGGTTGGTGCACCACATCTTAAAAATTAAAAAAAAAAAGAAAGGAATCAGGAGCAGAATGATTTTTTTTAATAGAAAAAGAAAGAAAAGGAACAACTAAATTAAATGGCACAAAAGTTGAAATCAGTTTATCTATTTCTTCTAATTGAGCCAAATCCTGGAAAACTCTGAAAATGACATATCAACATCTCCAGTCCAGTCACTCATGCTGTATATCCATCTCTAACTACTTAAAACAAACAGATGTGATTGTTGGAAAACTCATTAATTCAGATCTTACTGATATAGCTACTGTCAAAATTAATCATCTCTTCCTAAGCAAGATGGTTTCCCCTTTGTTAAATTCATTGGCGCTCATGAAGAAAATAAAATGTGCCTGGATTTTCAAAAGTATGTTTGAAAAGATCCAAACACAGTGAATAATTTCTAGAACTAAAAGCTGTAGTTGGAGTATAATGTCCTATTTGGGCTAAAAAATGGAAACATCTTTCATGTGTTTGCTCATTTTTATTCGCAATCCTTGCTTGTTGTTCTTCCAAAAATGCCCTTGTCTTTAGCTTATCTCTTATTAGACCTATTTCTAGATGCAGAGGTCTTGGTCTCCACCACTGTTCTGTTCTCCAAGCTTCCTAACATTGCTTGGCACATAGCTGAAACTTAATAAGTACTTATTTATCCTTTATGGTGGTAGTAGGGGACCCATTTCAAATGGACCACCTCTCTGTCAGTGGACTTCACAAAAACAAACTTTAATAAAAATGTGCAGTCTTTTGAACATCTGGAATATAAGCCAAGACTGGTCTGAACACTCTTCCCTGGAGATTTCAGATTTGTCTTTCTTTTGAGTTCGAGTGTGGTTACAGCTATTGTTCTTGAAAATCCAATGTCTGGTGCTTTTTCTTTGGATTAGTTTAAACTCGTAGCTTTAAACTAACTTTAATCCATTAACGGTTACTCTCTATTCTTTCTTTCTTTCTTTTTTTTTAATTTGGTTCTCTTTATACTCTCCTCACCCTTTGTCTTTTAGAGCCTCAACTTCTAGGTCTCAGAGCCAACAATGAAGACCCTTGGAGGGAAGACACTAATCCTTCTGATTTGGTATAGGATAAGTCTAGGTTTTTTCCCTCATGGTTTTCCATGGCTCAGCAATTATTAACAGCCATATACAATCTCAAACACTGTTTCCATCAATCTATGTTCAGGTATCATCCTATGCTCAGCTGTGGGATACCACAAGGTCCTTTTTGGTATTCTTCAGTTACTGAATTTGAATTTCTAATTTTCCCTCCTATCTTCAGTATACAGTCAATCAGACCAGAGACTCATAGTAACCAAGCCAGAAGGTAGGACCAGGGTTAGATAGGGCTAAAGTTCCCAGGTCGTTTTTCTTTCATACCTTCCCATTTTTGAAGGATTTTTTCCCTGTAAGTTGACTTCAAGCTTCATATTTTATGAAGCTCCCTCTCACAGAGTTCACCTCCGCTCTTTCCTCTTTTCTCTCCCACAAACTCTTGATGCCCTAGAAAGTCTTCTTTCAATCCATACAGACAAGCAGTTCCACTTATTAGTTTGATTCAATGCCAAGTTACTTTTCTGAAACACTTTCAGTCTGCATTATAAGCCAACACTCCCACGAGAGCTGGCTTGCTTCCTTCCCACACTGATGGTGTGAGAGGGGAAAACAACACTCCACACATCAAAGAGCAATCCTACTCAGGTCTGTGATTGGTTGAGAGACAATGCAGGGCGTGGTTCTGGGTCAACTGTTCAGCTCTTACACTCATCCTCTTTAACTTACAAAATGGAATAAATGATGAATGGGAAAATTACGCAAATCAAACAAGATTAATTAAGTGAGCTTCTTTCCACATGCTAATCTGCATAGTGATGGGGGGAGCAATTTCAAATCAAGATGTGAGCAGTAGCCAAAACTATTAGTAGGTTGGGAAATGGAGTGCATCAAGGGTCAGATTTATAAAACAGTGCTCTTTCGCCAAACCTCTGAAATTCTAAACAAAAACAACACTCGGATACATTGAAAAGACCAACCCGAAGCATCTGGTTTCCTTCACTGGTGCACATAGCAGGAGAAATGTTGGCAGAACATTTGATTACCATAAAAGAGAGAGCTATGTAGAAACCACATTAGAGTAAACTCAACCAAAACAAAGTCAAATGTTTGAACTGTTTTGAATAGATTATGGTGGAGACTTGAAAAGGGTCTAGCCTGGATTAATGAGAAATGCAAATGAACTGGCTCAGAAGCAAACCGGCTTCCCCTGTGTTGTGACCCTCTGCCCCACAGATTTGGGGGTGAAGTAAATACCTGTCATTTACAGAAATGCTCAGAGGCCCAATAACAGCCACGTGACGGGGGCTTTGAGCCAGGCATGTTAACCATTTCCAGAGAGGCGATAAGTCAGCCTGATGCTAAAGTGTGCCTGCGGATCCCCCTGGACTGCCAGGTCCACCCCTCTATTCCCTGCCATGAAGAACTACACGGAGCAGCTGGTTTTGATCAACTCAGCCATGGCAAAGACTGTGAGAAACGCATTTATTGTCGTAACACACAGCAACCTATATACACTTACGAAAACATATTTGCACATGCTTTTGCTCTGGGATACATATACTATTGTCTAGGGTTGGCAATAGCCTTCCATCAGTCTTTCAGTGTCCTCTTATGTGCCGTCAACAAAACCTTCCCTAATTTGGGTTCTTGGCAGCTGGATCCAACCACCATTGGAAACCAAACTGCCCATCCATCTGGGCAGCCCATTTTCTAAGGGACTCTGACCTCCCCTGGAGACCCTTTCCTCTAAGCCCGTTTTAGCATTATTACACTAAAAGGGACTATTAAGAAACCAATACTATTTTGAGAATATGTGAGTGGTTCTCATCACACTCTCCAGATCCTGTCTAGAGTGGGAACAAATACTCAATGATTTGTGGGCCTGGAGATTCAATGAATTAGGAAGATTTTCTCTAAACTAGTGTTAACAAAATGAGTAGACGGAAAGTATACAATTAGGTTGACAAAATGACTGGGAGTATTGGTTCTGCTTTGCTGTCAGGGGAAAGAGCTCGCGTAATAACCTTGCTGATAGTGATTATTTTCATGAGGGCACTTTAAGTGAGCTGCTCCCTCTCCCTAGATAACCAGACTGCCTCATGCCAGGGAGCCAACACCACTCCTGCTACTTTGGCTGCCCAGTGCCTGGGGTTGAAAAATGTGAGGCAGCTGTGGAGATGAGAGCCAGGCATCTTTCTATGTATTTAACTACTCCTCTGGCCTGAGTACAAGCATGTGGTTTTCCATTTACACAATCTGCTAATTGGATATCCATACCTGCCCAGCCTTGATCCATGCTTAGGGGTCCTAGATGCTAACCCTGGCTGTTTCATTCCAAATATGCCCTGGATGCCAAGAGTGGCCAGGAAAAGTCTTGAGAAAAACACATTGAGAAAGTATTCTCAATCCTTACCATGCATAAGAACCAACTTATAAATTAAAATTATAAAGTATACATTGTTAGGCCCACCCGAAAAGACTCTGACTCAGCAAATCTAGGATAAGATCTGAGAATCTACATTTCCAAAAAGAAGTTGCATTTGTAACAAGGTAAGGCTGATGTTGTTGTTCTGTAGATCACACTTGGAGTAAGACACTGCCTTTAAGAAAACTGCTGTCAAGAGAGGTCAGGTCATTACTTTCTCTTCAATCAAGTCAACAACAGATGTTAATTGAAAACCAATTTTTCCCCAGGTGAGGAGAAAGGGATCCGTGATCCTTCATATAGAGCTGTTTATTTCTCCCTCTCACTGCTGAGCCAATCCTACCCATCCTCCAAGGCCTGGCTTGAATCTCTCTGAAGCCTCTACCAGATTCTCCAACCTACACTGATACCTCCTTTATCTGACCTTCTACTGCACTTCAATGTAGGACTGCCCACTTTTGTTCTTGATAGCTCACTAGCTGTTCCTTGCATGTGAATTTTGTCATAGACCTAAACTCTAACGCAACTGGACAAGACCCTCTCAACAGTCACAGAGTTAGGAGTAGGCACAGAATGCTCTTTCAAATGATTTTCAAAGATCAAAGCAGAAATAAATTTGGGTGACTCTAAATGTAAGAACAGGTAGCACTGGAGAACTGTGATCATAAAGGAATCATTGGATTAATCCATCACCATGGCATTTTGGCTGTGGTTTTAAAATTTTTGTTTGAAGTGGTTGGCACAAGATAAAGAGAGACTCTACTGTGTGGAACCGTAAATGACTTAACCTTTTCTGGTATTTTTTCTAGACAGGAATTAGTTCAAATTGTGCCCAAGATGTTTCCAGATTGGATGTTGCTGCATGAAACAGATTTAAAAGTAGTATGGTGGAGACTGATTGTGCAAAGGCAGTGTTAAGGAGTGCTGAAGAACCTCTCCCCAGATAAACACTATTTAAGTACTAAAAATTATAAAAGAAAAACCATTTAAAGTCTCTGAAAATTTTCCTAAGAGATACATCAATGGAGAAGGATTCATTTAAGAAAATCTACTAAATCTTAATATATGATAATATATATGCTGAAAGCCCTAGGACAACCACTAAAAAAATTTTTTTAATTAGTTTAAAAATATAAAATGTAAAAAATATAATATAAAAATATAGTTTAAAAATCATTAAAAGAATTAAAATATGACACTAGAAAATATTCAATTAATGCAAAATAAGGCAGCGAAAGAGGAACAGAATCAAAAAGATATGAGACATATAGAGAAAAAGACAAAATGTTAGACATAAATCTAACCACATCAATTAGAAACACTAAATATCAATAGAATATACAATCCAATCAAAAGGCAGAGATTGTCAGACTGGGTAAAAAACAAGACTCTACTATATGGTGTCTACAGGAAACACATTAGATTCAAAGATACAAATAGGTTGAAAGTAAAATGGTGGAAATACATATATTATGCAACCAGAAACCAAAAAAGACCAGCAGTGCCTATACTAATATCAGAAAAAACAGACATTAAAACAAATAATGTCACTAGATTATAAAATCAAAAATACATTTTAAAAAAATGTTTATTTATTTATTTGACAGGGAGAGATCACCAGTTGGCAGAGCGGTAGGCAGAGAGAGAGGTGGTAGGGAACAGGCCCCCGGCTGAACAGAGAGCCTGATGCGAGGCTCAATCTCAGGACCTTGAGACCACAACCCAAGCCGAAGGCAGAGGCCCAACCCACTGAGCTACCCAGGCACCCTTAAAATATAAATTTTATAGTATCTATGATTTATTAAATAAATGAGATATTTTAAATGATAAAATTATCAATTCATCAGGAAGATATGGCAATTATAAACTCATATGCACCTAACAACAGAGCCTCACAATACATGAAGCAAAAGTTAACAGAACTGAAGGGAAAAAGATCAGTCAACAATAATAGTTGGAACTTCAATACCCCAGTCTTTTTGAGGGGGTACTTAGTAGACTTTATTGTGATCCTACATTAAGAAACTTTTTTAAAAACCTTGCATGTGGAGATGCCTGGATGACTCAGTCAGTTAAAGTGTCTGCCTTCGGCTCAGGTCATGATCCCAGCCTCCTGGGATTGAGTCCTCCATCGGGCTCCTTGCTCAGGAGAAGCCCGCTTCTCTCTTTGCCTGCCACTCTCCCTGCTTGTGCTCTCTCTCTCTCTGACAAATACATAAAATCTTTATTTTTTTTAAAGATTTTATTTATGTATTTGACAGACAAGTAGGCAGAGAGGCAGACAGAGACAGAGAGAGGAGGAAGCAGGCTCCCCGCTGAGCAGAGAGCCCAATGCGGGACTCGATCCCAGGACCCTGGGATCACGACCTGAGGCAAAGGCAGAGGCATTAACCCACTGAGCCACCCAGGCACCCCAAATAAATAAAATCTTTAAAAAATATCTTTTTTTGCATATGTATACTCTAAATTTAGGCTGTGAGTAAACTCTTACAAAATTACTGTTCTTTTTTTTAGTTATACTTTTTGTTTTATTTTTTAGATTTTTTAAATTTAAATTCATTTAATTAACATATAATGTAATATTGGTTTCAGAGGGAGAGGACAGTGATTCCTCAGTCTTATACAATACCCAGTGCTCATTACATCACGTGCCCTCCTTAATATCCATCACCTGGTTACCCATGCCCATACCCCACTTCCCTCCCCTCCAACAACCCTCAGTTTGTTTCCTATGATTAAGAGTCTCTTAGGGTTTGTCTCTCTCTCTGATTTCATCTTGCTTTATTTTTTCCTCTCTACCCCTATGATCCCCTGTTTTGTTTCTTAAATTCCACATATGAGTGAGATCATATGATGACTGTCTTTCTCTGATTGACTTATTTCGCTTAGCATAATACCCTCTAGTACCATCTACATTGTTGCAAATGCAAGATTTCATTTTTTTATAATACCCCAATTGTGATAATGGATATAACAGCTAGAAAGAAGACTGACAAGGATATATAAGACTTGAACAACAGCATAAACCCGCTAAATGTAACAGACATATGAAGAACACTTCACCCAAAAACGGAATATTTATTCATTACTGAATCAATCACAGTGGACAGGAGAACAGACTCATTGATTGATCTGACCTGGGTGCCACAGTCATCTCTAGGTGGTTGATGGGGAGATTCATCTGAAACATGGACTAGCATGTGCTGTGGTCCCCCTAAGGAATTTTGAAATGCTGATAACAGAAGTACGTATGGGTGTTGGGATTAAACACAGTGGTAAAAAGTATAATTAGAAGCAGGTTCTTGTTAAAACTTTCACGCTTAGGAAAGGAAAGCTCTATTATGATCCCTGGAAATTATTTTAAACCAATCTGAAAAAAGGGTGTACCCAAGGTTGAATAATGACCTTTAATGAAATACCCAACCACACAGATGGTGCCTTTTGAAAAGTTTCTAAAATGATAGCAAACAGCTGAAGCTCTTTATGGTTTTGATGACTCTAGTCCTTTTGCTTGCTGGATTTGGCACAGTTTTGACATATAGTTCCTATTGCAAGCTTTGCATTTCATCATAGTATACGCGTACACCTGACTTCTAATGGTAGGACCAGTGAGGTACAGCAGTCCAATCTCCGCCCTAAATGGAATGCAAGAGAGGCTGATTGCAAATACAAATGTTTTAAAGGATATTATGTTACAGTGTTTCCCTAGAGCGAAGCAGGCTCATGTCTTTATCTGCCTCACAATGAAAAAGTTGCAGCTCAGAACCAGTCCAGAGCCATATTCATAGTGGTTGAATTTCAGTCTGGCTTCTGTGATCTTAGCGCCTGTGATCTTCGTCATCTTAGTATAAGATTAACAGAAAAGTTGTTTAAATTAATATTTTATTAAAAATATACACACAGGGGTGCTTGGGTGGCTCAGTGGGTTAAAGCCTCTGCCTTCAGCTCGGGTCATGATCCCAGAGTCCTGGGATCGAGCCCCGCCTCGGGCTCTCTGCTCAGTGGGGAGCCTGCTTTCTCCTCTCTCTGCCTGCCTCTCTGCTTACTTGTGATCTCTGCCTGTCAAATAAATAAATAAAATCTTAAAATTTTTTTTATATTTTAATATTTAAAAAAACACACACACAGGCCCTTAAATAACCTACCACTGATCGACTGTTTGGGGCTTTCCCCTAGCTTCACATTTTACATGTATTAATTTTTCTTTGCAGATGGAGGCCAAATGCTGTCCTGCAGCTTTTGTAGCTTTAATAGCAACTCTGCCAAGTAGATGTAAGAGAATATTTTTAAAATAATACCAGTTTGATTACTGAGAATGTGATCTTGCTTGGGGATATAATTACTAAGAAGAATAGCACTTACTGTATTAAATATAATAGCATTTATTAGACACATATGCACTAATTCAATTTTCACAAGGCTTTAAGGAGATCCTATTATTTAAACAATAAGGACACTCAGAGAGGTATAGTAACTTACCCAAAACCACACAGCTAGTAAGGAATGGAGCCAGAACTTAAACTCATATTCTAGTCAGCACTTCTTTTTTTAAGATTTCTATTTATTTATTTGACAGACAGAGATTACAAGTAGGCAGAGAGGCAGACAGAGAGAGAGGAAAGGAAGCAGGCTCCCTGCTGATCAGAGACCCCCCCAATGAAGTACTCGATCCCAAGACCCTGGGATCATGATCTGAGCCGAAGGCAGAGGCTTAACCCACTGAGCCACCCAGGCGCCCCTAGTCAGCGCTTTTAACCACCTGCTGACATTTTGAAGGTAGCCTCTAAATTACTACACCCATCAAAAACCCTGGTGACTCCATCATGAGTCCTACTTACTGCAATGACCAGAAAGACACACACATGAGACAACATACAGAAACCATACACACACACACACACACACGCATGCACACACATAGACTGCTTCTTTCCTGCCAATCTTTCCTCCCTCTCTCACCTCCTTACTTCCTCAGAGAGCTAGCCAGCAGTATCAGATGTGAAGCCAGAAACTCCAAGCCATTTTCTTATTGGGCGACCATTGGTAGAACACATCAGCACTCTGACCTTCAGTATTTGTGAAATAGCCTGTCTCTCTCAGAGTATCCTGTGAGGATCAAATAAGCTTTGGGGCAGGTGCTTTTGACATACAGCAATAGAATTTGTGTTGAAGGAAGATGTGACATATATTTGCCTTTTTCAGGGTAACTAAAGAAACTAGGCCCCAGGAGCTCACTCATTACCCTCAGGAGCCCTGGATGTCCAGAGGGTTAGCCACACCATTCATTCATTCTCTCTCTCTCTCTGAGGGGGAAAAATGTAAAGAGGTAAAAAAATAAAAAGGCCAGAGCTGTGCCCCCTTAATCCCCTCTATGCTAGCCTGTAGGGGCATATCCCAGGTTCTTTCTACTCCTTTTTGGGTATTCTGGATCTAAAAATTAAAATGATCACCAAGATTCCATGGCAGCCAGCTTTCTGAAAAGAATATAGTCACCTACAGCAAGCTGGTGTGAGACACTGACTGGGGTCTTCTCTCAACTGGAAATGACCCCAGACATAGAGAAATCCCTCTGAGAGAAAAAGTTCCACATTTTCCAGAGTCTCTGGTGCTTAGGAGCAAAACCATACATCTGGATTTTCATCCAGTTTGAATCATAAAGAGATGAAAGAGAAGGCATGAAAACTCAAGAGGCTGTTAGAAGAGAGAGGGTTCCCTCTCAGGGCCAGAGAAGTAGGGGCCTTCAGAGATTCACTCATCACATTTAGGGGTGTGTGTAAGAAAATGAGGCTGGCATTTTGATTGGTTGACTTCTTAGCCCATGAACCCCCTGACTAGTCCTGGCCGCAAGAACTGAGAACAGATGGCCAGACTCAAAGTGCCAGTTTCCAAAAGAACTAAAGATGGATTTACTCTGTCCACAGGCCCCAAAATGAGGCCACAGAGTGTAGACGCTGGGTTGCAGGCTTACCTGACACCACTAAGGCATGGGACATATTAGGACAACATCAGGGGAATGTGGCTCCAGGGTACTACCTGGGGGATGTCTGAAAAATACAGTCCAGGATTCTAAAGCTCAGGAGCTGCTGAGCTCCCATCAAGAGGTTCTTGAGGGCTTGTTGGGGTTTCCACTTCTCCATTCCAAACCCAAGATCAACAAGCCGCACCAGTGTAATGATGTCCTAAAAGGGGAAAAACAAGCTCCCTGTGGGCCATCAGGTGGAAAGAGCCTGCCCTCAACCCTCCCACCCCCACCTCTCACCACAGAGGGAAGAGCATGGGGAGGGGGTGGTGTACAAGACAGCCAACAACACCTTTACCTTCTCTCTGAGCCGCTGGGGCCATGAGCGCAACCAGCAGTGGGAGGAAGGCAGAGAGCTATGAATAGAATCTGAGGTTGAAGTTGAAACTGCCAAATGAATGAGGGCAAATTCTAACAACCAGAAGGAGACCATTCTAATAAGCAGAAGTGAGTGAAAAATTATGGAATCCAACTGAGAAGTTGCTAAGGGAACCTGCTGCTCCAGCAGGTAGGGAGGGACTCATGGTCGACAGAGCACAGCTGGCAGGAGTTATTGGAAGAAAAAAGCTGTTTTCGGGTGTATTTGCCAATAAGGTGAGACCTCTCAATCTGAGCTCTAATACATCAACGGTGAGTTTAAAGCACATCCATCTTCATCCATATGGGCCGAGAGTCAAGGCATCGAGGGTAGAGATTAGTTGTAGATCCTCTGGAGTCAGCAAGAACCAGGTGTGAGACTCCACTCCTTACTAGCTGTGGGCCCTTGGGAAAGCTCAACTCCTCTGTACCTCAGTTTCCTCCTTTACAAAAAGAAGACATCATGGAGTTCTTGTGAAGATTCACCAAGAGAAGTGAGTGCATTTAGCCCAGTGAAGCATTTAGCTTCATAACTAAGTGAAGCATTTAGCCCAGTGTCTAGCAGACTATGAGTCTTTAAATGTCATTATTTTAAATTACTTTAAATAATTACTTTAAATGTCATTAGTGTCCTTACTATTATTCTCTGCTCAAAAGCCCATAGTAAGTTCCAGATGCTGCCATCTTCCTCTTCATTAAGCATTCCTGCTCTCTTTTCTCTTGACTTTCTTCCCACCATCCTCACTATCTCCCTTCTGAATCTCCTTGTTAGCACCTCCTCATCTACTGAACTCTCTGGGCTCAGTCCTGGCCCTCTCCTCTCTCACCTGCACTGTCTCCCTGGGTGACTGCATTTACCTCAAACCCAGCTCCCTTTCCTGAGCCCACTGACAGGCGTACAGACTCACAGCTGACTGGCCATCTCTCTTAGATGTCTCATAGGAACCTCAAACTTAACTTGTCCAAATATGGGCTCTGGATCTGCCCTCTCCCACCACTCCGTACACTGTCCTTCCCACCCAACGCAGCTCCAGACCAGCTAGTTGTGTTCAACCCAGAAACTTGGAGGTGGTCCTTTAAACCTCTCTCTCCATCGCTCTACACTACCAATCCATCACCAAGCCCTCTTAGTTCGCTCTCCAAAATAGTAATTCATTCACTTCTCTCTCATGTCTACTCCCACTACCCTTGCTTTCACAAAGACAAAGGCAATGGATTCCTGATTTCCTTGTTTTCATTCTTTTTTTTAACCTTTATTTCATGATAAAATTCACCATTTTAACCATTGTAAAATGCCCAACTGAGTGGTATTAAGTACATTCAAAATGTTGCACGACCCTCACCACTCTCTAACTGCAGCACATTTTCATGACCCCAGAAGGAAAGCTCATCTCCATTCAGCAGTTACCTCCCCTCAGCCCAGGCAACCACTCATCTGCTTTCTGTCTCCATAGATTTATCTATCTGGACACTTCATATAAATGCAATCATACAATATGTAACCTTTTGTGTCCAGCTGCTTTCATTTAGCAGAACGTTTTGAAGGTTCATCCGTGTTGCAGCACAAATAAGCATCCCACTCCTTTTTACTTCTTGCTTCCACTCTTGCCCCCTATTTATTTTCACAAAGATGCCAAAATAATCTTTTAAAAGTGTATCATCCCCTTGCCTAAAACTTTTCACCAGCTGTCCGTTGTGCTTAGGATAAAATACAAAATCCTTAACATGACCTTCAAGGACCTGCATCACCTGGCCTTTGCCTATTGCTTCACCCTTATCTTGCTCATCATCGCCTCCTACCTCACTTTTTCCAGCTGCAATGCTCTTTCCTGGCTCCTCTGAGACTTTACCCCATGCACATGTTTCCTCCGCCGAAGATGCTCTCTCCTACCCCTCTCTGCCTTCTCAGAGAAGCCTTTCCTGACCTGAAGTACATTGTCCCATTTTTCTCAGGGCACCCTGTTATTTTGCTTTAGAGCACCCATTGCAATTTGTAAGTAAGCAGTTGAGTCTTTATCGGGCTGACATTCACCTTCCCTGCTAGACTGTAAGTTCCATGAAGTCAGGAGCCAAGTCTGTTTTTGTATTGTTTTTTACCAGTGTTATCTCAGAGTCGAGCTCTGGACTTCCTACCTAATAGTTTCTCAAAAAAATATCGATGACTAAGTGAATGAATGAATGGGTCTTCCAGAGCAGAAGGGGTGGGAGACAGTCATTGGACCCTTCTGCTATCAGAGAGCCTTGTCTGAAACTGCACAGATGAGCAGAAGCACTCATTTACCCTTATCATCCCCACTATCATCAGCGGCGGCTGCCTGCTGACCTAATGGTGGCTGCACCGTGGCAGTCTCAGAAAAAAACACGCTTTCTGGGTAATTCCAATTCTCCTCCTCCAATTTTCACTCCAGGCAGCTCGAAGCTAGAGGCTAGCAGCCAGCCCCATGAAGAATGACTGCACAGCAACCGAGAGAGACGTGGGATGACTTCCTGGCTTTTAGCCCTTTGCTGGCCAAACCACCACTCAGAACCGTGCTTCTCAGACTTGCCTGCTCATAGCAAGAGAAAGATGCCACCCTCGCAGTTCCTACTTACCATCCGAAGAGAAGTAGGGAATTCAAGAGAAGAATGGCAGAATTCAAGAGAAGAAGCACCAAAGGAGGACCATCATAAATACTTACTAATTTATACCAGCAACAAAACCTAACATTAACATTCACCCGACAGGAGACCAGCCTTGAGGACCACCAGGGAACCTGGACCACACTTCGAGAACTTCTCTCTAAGAGGATTTGAGAATTTCCTGCTAACTTCCCTGACTCTATTATTGTGGTCCCAGATGAAACCCAGTCCAGTTAAGTTAGCATCACTTTTAACCAACAGCAGAGCCAGCCCTGTATGGGTAGCTCACCACTCCCAACACTCAGTCACTCCACCATTCCTGCCATTGGTGCCTCTGCCATCTTCCTCTTCTTTTGATGTGGTTCTCCCTTTGCACATGTGTTGGTCTGAGCACATCTGGAGCTAACCAACTAGGTCCATTAGTTCTAATGCTTTGGGGCTTTAAGACAGTCAGAGGCTACAAGTGGCCTTTAAAAACAATGAGACCACAAATAGAGCTTTTAACATTCTTCCCTCTGGCCCAGCCCTGCAAAGGAGCCCCAAGTCCCAAAAGAAAATTGGGTAATACATCCAACCAGTCCATCAACAAATATTTGCAGAGCATTTACAAGTGCCAAGTTCTGGGTTCGGGACCAAAGTTAAAATGGTGAGCAAGACTGATATAATCTTTGTCCTAATAGAGTTTACAGACCAGTTGGGAATAAATAACTCAACCACTATCCAGTTTAGTAATTGCTACCATGAGGGAGACAAGGGATCCTCAGGAGCCCATAGGAGGGGCCACTCCCTCTTATGAGGGTTAATCAGAGAAGGCTGCCTGGTAGAAGAGACATCTAAGCAGAAATGGGAAGGATTAATAGAAATTAACAAATGAAGTGGACCAACAGTAAAAAATGTGAGGAACCAAACTAAAGTTTAAGCCGGGTTGTGGGGAAAAGAGTGTTGGGGAGAGGATGCTGGAAAGATGCGTAGCAGAAAAACCTCAGAGGGCCGTATAAGCTACTTCACAGAGTTTGGTGTTTATTCTAAGGGCATTGAGAAGCCAGAATAAGATTTGAAAATGGAGGAAGGGAAATTTGCATTTTCCAAAGGTCTCTTTGACTGCAGTGTGAGCGGTGTGCTACAGAAGAGAAATACCAGAGTCAGAAACCAGCTAGAGGCTATTTCAAAAAACCAGATGGGTGATCACTGATAATTGCCTCCACTGGGATAATGAATAGCAGTGGGTATGAGGAAAGAGGAGAGAGTTCTTCTGGAGAAAAACGACTTGATAGTAGGATGAATGGGAACGTGGGGGAGAGAGGTATTGATAACACTCCGGTTCAAGCAAGCAAGTAAATGATCATGTAATCCACGCACACAAAGAAGCCCAGAAAAGGAGCAGATTTGGAAGGAAGACACGTTCAGTTTTGCACAGGTTGGTTTATAGATGTCAGAAGAACATTCCCGTATTTATAGGTAGTTGAATACCTATAGGTCCAAAGCTCAGGAAGGAAATCTGGGCTCTATAACCAAATTTGGGAGTCAAGGACATATATGTTCTTTTTGAAGCCATGGTATCTAATAGATTCTCTTAGAGAAACCACTTCCTGCTGGAAGTTAGAAGTAAGCAGAAGCTCAAGGATGGAGAGAATTGCCAAGTGAAGTAGGAGGATGGAGAGGAGAGGCACTCAAGACAAAATGAGCTGCACATCTAAAGGACCAGAACTGGGAGAATTTGAGGATCTAACATATGTCTAGGACAGTGAGATGATTAGAGGGCCCCTAAGATGGACTTCACGGGAACAGCAGTGTTTTAAGCATGGACAGAAAAAAGTCTGAAAAAAAAAAAAAAAGACAAAAGACTAAAACTAACTAAAAACTAAGAGAAAAACAGTGTGCAGTGTAACTCGGCCACATGGTCCTTCTTCTGGTCCTGTTCCAGAATCAGTCAATCACTCACACTAGTCCCTCTGCCTAGAGATAATTCCTTCTACCGATCCCAGTCACCAGATCAGCCAACTTCTACTCATCCCTCAAGGCTCAGCTTAAATGGCATGTCCTCCATGAAGGCTTCCTGACGCCCCACCTTTTCCTCTAAGCCCCCATGAGGTTATGTTTCATTATTATACTCTCATTGCCCACTACACTTTTCCTCCACATCACTTAACACAAATGCAATGATTTACTTGTGTGGCTATATGAGGTTGATCTCCCTAGACTACAAGCTCCCCAACTAGGCTAAAAGCACCCTGAGAGCAAGGACTGAGCCCCTGGGCCTGAAACAGTGATTGACACATAGTAGGCACTCAACAAATATTGAATGAATAAATAAATAAATGGGAAAGTAAAGGAGGACAATAGTAGCTTGAAGGAGATGAGACATCAAGGAAGGGCTTTTTAAAAAAAAAATGGGAGAGGCAAATTTCTGTTGAAATAGTCATATGAAGGGGTCAGAGGAGAGGAGATTTAAAAAAAGAAAGTGGAATAAATACCTGAGGAGTTTAAGAGGGTGATAGCACGAGAAGAAATGGGAGGAGAACCAACCACTTCACTGAAGTAGGGAAGGACGGAGGATGGGTGCAGATTCAGGTCTGGAGGCAGGAAATTGACAGGATGCCTGTCTATGGGCTTGTTCTCCTTCTGAAATCTAATCAGATTTTTATTTATTAGAGAGAGAGAAAGAGCACACAAGCAGGCGGGAGGGGGAGGGGCAGAAGCAGAGGGAGAAGCTGACTCCTCGCTGAGCAGGGAGCCCAGTGTGGGACTCAATGTGGGTCAATCCCAGGACTCTGGGATCATGACCTGAGCTGAAGGCAGATGCTTGACCAACTGAGCCACCCAGGGACACCTGAAATTGAATTTTAAACTTTGGTTTCTCTTGATTTTAAATAGTCACGTACTGGGGCGCCTGGGTGGCTCAGTGGGTTAAAGCCTCTGCCTTTGGCTCAGGTCATGATCCTGGGGTCCTGGGATCGAGCCCTGCATCAGGCTCTCTCCTCAGTGGGGAGCCTGCTTCCTCCTCTCTCTGCCTGCCTCTCTGCCTACTTGTGATCTCTGTCTGTCAAATAAATAAATAAAATCTTAAAAAAAAAATAGTCACATACTTATTTGTATAGTCCCTTCAACTTTCCTTTGAAATACACAAAAGTTAAAAGAGCCATATAAACAAAAGAGATGGAGGAAGAGGATGGATTTAAAGTACATTCTGGAGATATCTGGTGATTGACTGGATATGAGGATGATAGAGAGGAACATGTTCCATTCCTTTTTTTTATTATTTTAAAAGATTTTATTTATTTATTTGACAGAAAGAGAGAGAGAGGGAGAGAGAGGGAACACAGCAGAGGGAGTGGGAGAGGGAGAAGCAGGCTTCCCACCGAAGCAGGGAGCCCGATGCAGGACATGATCCCAGGACACTGGGATCATGACCTAAGCCAAAGGCAGATGCTTAATGACTGAGCCACCCAGCTGCCCTGAAAGTGTTCCATTTCTTTTTAATTTAGTTTTTGTCAAGGTTATATAGGCATAAAATTTAAAGAGTCAAATTGTTTTGTAACACTTTCTGTTGTCACAAATACCAGTCACTGCCCCCTTTATCCCTTTCCCAGAAGCAACTAATTTCAATTCTTTCCATGAGTTCTCTGGGCATTTCTGTCAATATCCGCAAATAACATGTTTGTATTTCTAATTCTTGATTGTTCTTTTTGAGGCATTATGCACAGACTTCCCACTATGGAACCTGAGGAGCTAGCTCTTTTTTGTCAAATGTCTTCATCCCTCCCACACACATGTACTCTTCCTTCCCCCACCCTCAATTCTCTAAGACATTGCATCACATTTTTAGATACATGAATATTCTGTGTTTATATTTTTAAGGAAATTCTCTTTACAGATGAGTCATGAACTACCCTATGATTACTTTTTCTTGCCTGTGCACATTTTTTTCTTTTGTCTGATGTTAATATTTCGCTTTCTTATTATTGTCACTGTTATGTCTAATTCAAATTCAGTCTCCTTTTTTCCATGTGTTGGAATGCAACAGAGAGACTTTTAATTTCATCTTAATGAATAAACCCCTGTTGGGTCCTCCTGAACTGTTCAAGTTTGCCCTCAGCACCTCCGTTCTGGTGCGTGGTTGTCACTAGGCTCCTCCTCTCTCCTTCGTTGAGTCTTCTGTTTCCCGTCTCCCATCTTCCTCTCTCTTGGTTTACACCCTCCGTTTGTTGGAGCATATCCTTCATCAGCTTCCTGAGAAAGAGCTGATGGCAAGTAAAGTGATTGAGACCCTGAATGACTTGAACTGTCATTCACACAATACCAGAGCAAAAGGCAGTGCATACACCCGATCATTTCAACAGATACAAAGAAAATATTTATAAAATTCAACATAAATTCATAATTTAAAAAGAAACCCTTATCAAGTGATTATTTACAATAGCCAAAAAGTAGAAAGAATCCAAGTGTCCATCAACAGATGAATGGATTAACAAAATGTAGTTTAGACACAGAATGGAATATTATTCATCCACAAAAAGGATTGAAATTCTGACATGCTATGTATCAGATGTGGGACTTGATTCCACAACCCTGAGATCATGACCTGAGCCTAAATCAAAAGTGGATGCTTAACCAGCTGAGCTACCCAGGGGGCCCTTATTAGTTCTAGTGGCTTTAATTACATATATTAATTAGAATTCTTAACCCTTAGAAACTTTACTTTCTGGTGAAGACTAAGGGGCAAGTAATCATGAACTCTTTGTTATGCTAGTGTACTTTAAATTGGCAAATTTATGAACACATTTAAAAATTTTTGGAAATATACACCTTTTTAAATTTTCCAATAGAGCATTAATATATCCGCCTATCTTTAGTTTTTCTGTAACAAGAAGCCAAAAGTAGATAAACCTATGTTTAGTAATTAATGATTTAATATTTTGTCTCAGTTGGAAATAATTTAGATATTTAATGAATTTAGCTCATCATTTAACTTAACAAAACTTTAAGATTTTAAGCTATAAAAAGACCTAAGAAAGTTATTTTAAAATTTTACCCAAAACTTTTTATTTAATCTATTTGTCTTTAACACTTAGGTTCTCACTACCTATAAAAGCTTTATTATACATTAGACAAAGTCATCATTATCCTAACACATTATTTTTTTGTTGAAAGAGCTTACAAGAGAACATGAATTTAATTGGCTAGTAAACATAGATAGAATAAAAGTTTTATATTTAGTGTTGTTAACTCTAAAGACATGCCTGTTTTAATTAAACCCTTAACCTTAAACTAGCTCTCATAATGTTGCAGGATCTTTTTCTCCATCGGTGCCTGCAGTTCTTGGTCACGCCACTTCGAAGAATGAAGAGGTAGACCAGC
This sequence comes from Taxidea taxus jeffersonii, assembly GCA_003697995.1. Taxonomy (NCBI): domain Eukaryota; kingdom Metazoa; phylum Chordata; class Mammalia; order Carnivora; family Mustelidae; genus Taxidea; species Taxidea taxus. Next base: position 120,992 of record ML102375.1, on the reverse strand, counting down.
CAGAGTGGTGGGCAGCAAAGCAAGGTTTATTGAGTGATAGCAAAGTGATAGTACAAAGCTCTCAGGGAGGGAGGAGACCCGAAGGGGTTGCCTAGGCATCTGAGTCTTGATCTCAGCTCAGGTCTTGATCTCAAGGTCATGAGTTCAAACCTTGCCTAAAGCACACACATACACACACACACACTCACACAAAGACAAAACACGATACTAGCCAAAAGAATCCAGACACAAAAGAATAAATATTGTATCATTTCACTTAAATGAAATATCTAGAATAAGCACATTTATAGAGACAGAAAGTAGATGAGAGGTTATTAAGGCCTGGGGAAGAGGAGCAGGAGTGTTATTGCTTTGTGGTTATGGTTACAGAGTTTCTTTCTGGAGTGGTGAAAAAGTTTTGGGAAAACTCTGTGGTGATGGTTGTGTAACAATGTGAAGGTAATGTCACTGAATTATACATTTAAAATGGTTAGAATGGCAAATTTTATGCTATATATATTTTACCATAATAAAAAGTTTTCAAAACAAAACCTCAGCAAATGAAGACTAGAGGAAACTTCCTTAGCCTTCTAAGGAGTATGTACAAAATAACCTTAAAATATCATCCTAAATGGGAAAATATTAGGATAACTCTCTCTAAATCAGAAATGAGTTGATACAGTCTAGTCTTATCATTTCTGTTCTGCGTGATATTTAAGGTCTCAACCAGCACAAAAAAAAAAAAAGAGAGAGAGAGAGAGAGAGAGAGAAAGAAAGAAGGAAAGAATGGGGGCTCTTGGGTGGCACAGAGGGTTAAGCCTCTGCCTTCAGCTCAGGGACTCAGGTCATGATCTCAGGGTCCTGGGATCGAGCCACACATCAGGCTCTCTGCTCACTGGGGAGCCTGCTTCCCCCCACCCCCGTCTGCCTCTCTGTCTCCTTGTGATCGCTCTCTCTCTGTGTCAAATAAGTAAATAAAATCTTTAAGAAAAAAAAAGAAAGAAGAAAAGAATGGAAAGGAAGAAGTAGAACTGCCATTGTTTTCAGGTGACATAATTGCCTGCCTGGAAAAGCAAAAAAGATCTATGAGCAAATTATTAGAAATAGTAACCAAGTTTAGTGAAAATCAATTGCATTTCTGTACCCTTGGAATAAATGATCAGAAAATGTAATTAAAGAGAAGACAAAATTTACAATAGTTTCATAATTATACCAAGAACCTAGAAATAAATCTAAATATAAATGTAAAACCTCTACAGGAAGAATTATAAAATTTTATTAGCAGCCAAAAAGATGATCCAAACAAATTAAAGGATAAGTCACATTATGAATAAGAAGACAATAGCATAGTGTTGTTCATCTCTCTAATTCAAGAAAGTTCCAATCAAAATGCTAACATGCACTTCGTCGAACTGGATAAGCTGATTTTAAAATCTGAATGGAGAAGTAAAAGTGGAAAAAAAAATACCCTGGGCTTTTATGAACAAGAGAGCATGCAAGGAAGAATTGCCCCACCAGATGTCATGCTTTTATGTGAAACTACAAGAATTAAGACAGGATGATACTGGAACTGGGTCAGACAGAGCATGGAGTAGAATCTGGAGCTCACAAAATGTTTATCAACAGATGAATGGATAAGGAAGATGTGATATATACAGGCTACAATATTGTTATAGCAGCTCAAGCTAACTAAAATACCTGGAAACAATCCAAATGCCCATTAACAAGAGAGTAGATGAACAAACTATGATATATTCACACCATAGAACATAACAGAGCAGGGGTACCTGGATGGCTTGGTCATTTAAGCATCTGACTCTTGATTTCGGCTCAGGTTATGATCCAATGGTAGTGAGATCGAGCCCTGGGGTGGGCTCCATGCTGGTGTGGAGCCTGCTTAAGATTCCCTCTCTCCCACACAGGCAGCAACCTCTTCAACCTCAGCCACAGCTGCCCCTCTCCCTACTAACATGCACATCTCTCTTTCTTTCTCTCAAATAAATAAATCTGAAGAAGAAAAAGAAGAAGGAGGAGGAGGAAGAGAAGACGATGACGACAATGAAGGAGAAGAAGAAGAAGAAGATGGTGGTGGTGGAGGAGAAGGAGGAGGAGGAGGAGGTGACCCTTCCTTACATTCAGAAGGTTGGTATAAGGTACCAGGCACTGCTGTAGCTCACACACATTGTCATGGACCTGCTGGCTCATCACGTTGGCATGGGGCAGCAGGTGGGTCCATATCAACTCCACCTTCTCCTCTAGCCTCTGTGAATCCTGGCCCAGTGAGTGCAGCTCCTGGGGCAGCAGCTGAAGCCATGACTCCTGAATTCCTGCTGGGTCTTCTCCTTTAGCTTCTCCAACTCCTGGTCTAGACCCAGTAGCAGATACAGAACAATAACAATACAGCAATAATTTAAGCAGATCTGGCACTACATAGAGTTGAATCTCTTTAATAAATTCCATATTCAGTATCATTCCTATGGTTCTGTTTCTATGATCAAACCCTTGACATACAATCAGAATACAATCTAAGCAAGTAAAGGAATGTTGAATACAGGGTTCAGAATGCTGGTTACTTGGGTTAAGAAAAGACAAGAGGTTAGACAGGAGAAGAACCGTAAATGTAACTTTATTTTCATAATTCTAGTTTTTGTGCTGAGTCGTGTGTTCATAGGGGTCTATTACATAAAAAATAAATACAGTTGGATGTACAAATGGATGGAAGGGCATGGATGGACGGGTGAAGGATCATGAATACTGTAATTATGTTAACCTAAGATAGAAGAAAGGGAGAGGGAGAGAGAGGACAAGCCATTTCTTTTGAAAGGAGATGCCCTGGATACTGTATCATCTCTTTAACTTGTCTCTTCTTCATTTAAACTCGGTCCCCTGGGCACATCTAATTGCAAAGCAAGCTGGGAAATATCTTCAGTTAGGCAGGCCATGTTATCTGGGTGAATTTCAAGGTGATCTATGTCTACAGGGAAGAAGGAGACAAGGGCTACTGGGAGATAATGAACAGGCTCTGCTCCAGGTGAAAGCTATAGAGACAATGAATTTATGAGGTATTTTGGAGAAAGAATTGGTAAAGTCTATAATGAACATAGATGTCAAAAAGCACTCCATGAACCAATGTATGAAACCAAGAGGTTGGGGAGCGAGTGTTGAGGATATTTGTTTTGAAATCCTCGCAAAGGACCTTCCTAAAAGCACTGAACTTTTCCTTAGGAGATTCATTTCCTTTTCACTGGATATGCTCTGCCAGTACTCTTTCAGGTACCATGTTTTCCTCTAGCCAAGGTGCTAGCAAGAGACCTGTCTTAATTTAGCTCATGCAAAAGTAAACCCAAAAGTCAGTAGACTTACATGAGACTGAAAAAGTTGAGGCCTCTTTCTGCCCTGACCAGATTGCTCCTAATAGCAAATGCTCCTTAGGTGTTTGCCTTCCTCACCTTCTAGAGATGGCTTGTTTTGAATCCATTTCCAAATCTGGTTCTCTACGCTCCTTGCTATCTTTGGAAGCTTCCAGTATCCTTCCAAATAAGCTTTCAATAAACTTCCAGTAAAGTTTCCAGAGTTGGTTTCCATTGTTTGCAGCCAGAAAGTATAATTGGTACACCTGGAGACTTCATACACCTGGGTACCTGATACACCTGGACGTCACTGCCCCCAATCTGGGTCTTTATAAATGTAAGTCCTCTCTCTGCCCTTCGGGGCTCTCATCCATAACATGAAAGGGTAGAAACAGATCTGTTTCCAAGTTTCCACTCAGTGGAAAGATTCTATGATTTGATGTAAGCTAATTGATGATCAAACAGGGGAAACTATAAACTCTTTCCTATAATCTGACTTCCAGAATTCACTCTGTACAAGTGTTGCAGCCTCCTATAAATAGTAATATGCTCCAGGATCATTGTCGGTTTAGTCTTACAAAAGATAGAAAGACCACAACAAACGCCAGTTCCCAGATTTTACTCTTACCCTACAAGGAAAGTGACCAAAAAGAGTGATTCATTAAAAAAGTGTTTTGGTTTTACCCAAAGGAATTCCAGGCAGATAAAGCCAGGTTGCCCACGGAATTCCTATTATATCAAATTCCTAGTGCAGTGTAATTGAATTTCTCTTTCTCACTGCCATCACCACTACTGGAAGAAAGCATGTTGAGGCATAGAAAGAGTGCGATACATAGTCCATTGTTCTACATGGATTCCATAAACAAATGCCCAAGTTGGAAAAATGATGAAGCTGCAGTAGGCTATCATCTTCCAGGTAATAATACAGTTGAGCAAATGTAACAATATTGCAAAAAACAAACAGATTCAGAACTCTACCTGCAAAGTTATGATGATTTCCCAAGATGTCCAGGGAAGAGAAGGGATGCAGCTGGCAAAATGCATGGCATGGATTGAACAGCATGAAGAAAGCAACTGACTACAGCTGTCTGTGCAATTTGGCAACCTGCAACTATTCAGACAAATCTAAGCAAATCACTACCCCCCTGACTTCCTGATGCCTCCAGAAAAGTCCTGTAATGACTGCTCTGTGCTGGCCTCCTAGGTAGGGGTGAGGGAAATATGCAGATTCCACAACTTTAGGGCTTTCCTAAGGCTTTAGTTCAATATAGCAGCTGCCACCCTTCCACAGATTTGGCTGTTTTCTGCAAAATCCAAGTTTTCATTAACTAATCATATGTTTGCAGCCCTTCCCACTGTGGTGTGGTGTCCATAGCTAGCAGGCTAGGCATGGAAGCTTCATTCCCCCCATAGCCCAGCTATATGGAATCCCAACATCCATCAGGTAGCCCCAGCTGGGGAAAGCTAAGGTTTGCCCTCTGCCCACCTGGCCATACCTTTCTAACTCTATTTCTAAGGTTTAAGTAGGAGCATTCGTAACTGGGTCCATGCACATGGCTGTCACCTGGAGGCACATATCCAGGCCTGAGTCCTGGCAGCTGCCTCCCAACCCCCAATCTCTCCTGCGGTTGCCAGGATGGCTCCTGCTCTGGTTTGCAGCCATGGTCATCTAGTTAAACACATTTCACTAGTGGGAAAGTGATTTATCAGCTCTGACCAGTCTAGAACATGATGTAGAATGGGTAGGTGGGAAAAAGTCCTACCACTGAAGTTTCTTCCCCTCAAAAGAAAAAAAAAAGACAGAGAGAATTTTTTAAACTTGTTCTTTTTGCCCCGGTAGCACTTTAGTGAAGCAGCCTGAAAGGAGGTTGTGGCCAAAAAAAGTCTTATGAGCCACTGGCAGAGACTGCTGGGTCCCCGCAGGGAGACTTACAGCCTCTGCAGAAATCCATGGCTTAGGAATATTGAAGAGGGGGAGGGTAAGGAAAAACCTGTCTTGACAGCCAACACAATGAGGAAGAAGTGTTCCCTTCACTCAGCACGCTTGGGGAAGGGCAGTAAGAGGGGTCTGAGCACAGTCGAAACAGCCCAGGTGGTGTAGACAGCAGAACAAGAAGGTTCCTCCAGGAAGTCAGCTCCCCAGAGGAAGAGAGACACAGAGAGAACACAGTTACTCTACAGGATGAGTATAAATCAACGTAATCACAGAAGAAACATCTGAGCACCTAGTTTGTTGCCACGTACACAGCAGGTGCTCAATAAAAACTTGTTGGTGATGGAGTTAAGTACGACTTGCTAGACCAAGCCTGTTTTAATATCAATGAAATAAATACAGTACCTACTGAAGTGGCGTGGCGTGGCGTGGCGTGGCGTGGCGTGGCGTGGCGTGGCGTGACATGACGTGACAGGTGGTAGGTTAGTGTTATAATTTGAGGAGCAATGGAAAAATGGTCCCTATCCCAAATATCTCTTCTACTGGAGCTGCCAGTGTGCTAGAAATTTCCAGATTCCTCTACCAGGTTAACAGAGTAAAGAGAAGTGTTGGAAGGCAAATGTTGTCCATGCAGTTCCTGTGATCTACCGTTCGTCATCTAGATGGCAAGTTGAATCCAACTCAAGACTCAGCACTGAGAGATTCACAGGCGCTGCCTGGACTGTGGCCTGAGAGGGCTCTGAGGCCCCACCTGGTCAGCAGAAAGTAGTATGGGCCCAAATCACTGATATCCGCAGGGACATGGAAAGGGGCTTTGTATGGAAAACGCCACATATTTGCTATACCTGTCACTTGGCCTGAATTCTTTGGACATATTAGCCTCACCTTACAGGCTCCTAAGGGAATATAAACTGGAATGAACATTCACAAGTTAGGAAGATGTTGCCTAAACATGAAGATATTGCCTAAAAAGCAGGCCAGGGTATAAACCACCGATAAGCAATATGAGCCATGTGAGTTTGGGGGTGAAAGACTGGAGAAAGGTTATCTGAAAACGAACTTCGCCTACTTGAATCCTGTCTTGAGTCAGTGTGTACTAGAGACTCTACAGTCTGGAGGACAACCACAGCTTTTACTCCCCCATTACATGCATTTGTCTGACCCTTGTCAAACTTTCCCACCAAGTTCACCCAACAGCAGAGGAAAGTGAATGTCACTCTGTAGGCACCAAGGGCCAATAGGCTGCCATGAGCAAAATAGGTCTTTGAAGCCTTAGTTTTGACTTAAAAATTCATGTAAAGTTTGTATTCTGTTATATGACTCTTCGCTTTCATGTAGAAGTATTTAAATCACTGATCAGTTCTATGAAAGCAGTGCTGTCTGCTGTCACAGATCGAGAGCTCAAACACTCAGTGGTTTAATGCTTTAGACCTGTATTCCCTCACATGAAGTCCATGTGAGTGTGGCTGGCAAGTGGACAGCCTGCCTCTTTGTCTTGTGACCCTATCCTCCTTCAGGGTCTCTGCAATCTCTCCATTCAACTATGAGGTGGGGAAAGGAGTGACTTTAATTCCTTGAGCCCAGAGTTCATAGCCATTTTCCCCACATCCCTTGAGCAAGAAGTCATCACATGGCCCCATTCATATGCAATAGAAGCTGGGAAATATAATCCCTGATGACCCAGCAACAACTCTGGGTAACTATACCACATTTGTCTTCAATTCTCTATCTCCCCAAATCAGGAAGAAAAGTTAATCTTCCAGAAAGTTCTGCTGAGTCTCATCCCCTACCTTTACTCATCCCAAGAACACTGCTGCATATTCTCAGAAGGGTATCTATTCCCATTTAAGAAACACATAAGTAGGGACGCCTGGGTGGCTCAGTTGGTTAAGCAGCTGCCTTTGGCTCAGGTCATGATCCCAGCTTCCTGGGATGGAGTCCCACATCGGGCTCCTTGCTTGGCAGGGAGCCTGCTTCTCCCTCTGCCTCTGTCTACCACTCTGTCTGCCTGTGCTCTCTCTCTCTAACAAGTAAATAAAAAAAAAAAAAAAGAAACACATAAGTAGTCTATTTTCAATAAGATTCCATTTTCATCTGTAGCCTCGATGGAAACCAATTTGAATGGACTACCCCACTTCCTCTTCTCTCTCTCTGTTCGCTTCTGATCCTCTCAATCCAGTTAGGTATCATCAGGATTTTTGAAAGTGGGCCCAAAGCCATGTTGAATATTACCAGGAAATGGCTGGCTGGCTGTCTACCAAGAGGCTTTCCGAAGTGGCATTATCTTAATGAATTTTTCACGGTCCAAGGTCTGGCCAGAAGACTTACAGTTCCAAAAATTCAATCTTGTTAGTGTTCCAAGATGTGCTTGACTTGGGAGGGCTGACTTATGTGAACTAAACTCAAAAAACACCAAAACTTCTCACCAAAATGTCAATGCTTCTATTGACAAGGGAATGTGCAGCTGTCAGGAAGATCAAATACTCACACTCCTCTCCCCAGCACTTTTTCTCCTTGAAGAAAATCTACACAGGAAGTCAATTATAATCAGAAAGCTCCTTAGTAGTCTGGAATCAGAGCAAGGGCAGTTTAGTTAGATGACTTGAAAGCTTAATGACATCACACAGCCGGGACCTAAGGAAGCCACACCCCCAAAACATTCATACCAGCTTTTCAGGGCTCCTCTGGCCTGTCCTCTGAATGCTATGCCCACCGACTTCCTTTCTGATTGACACACTCTCTCTTCAGACACAGCCAGACTATCAGTGGGGTTATTGTCACATCCATCCTCTGTCTTCTTCTGACATGGCCAACTTTTTGTCTCTAAGGTGCATTTGTGTGTGTCTGGTCACATTCATTGTGTTCATTTTATAACCTAGCTCTCAGATCTCAGAAGAGGAGAAAAGGGGAAAGTGCAGGTAGTTCATGCTCCTCTCTGCCTACAACAGCTGATATTTTCCTAAAATGGAATGTAGGAACTTACTTGGAACATGGAAAGATTAGGTATTTGTAGATCTTTGACTGAAAAAAAAAAAAAAGATACTTCTCTCCTATTCTGCAGAGACTGCAGCAGACCCAGCTACAGAAGACTTGGAGGCTTCTGTATCAAGGTCGTAACCCAGAGCTACTCGCAGCAAATACACACCAAAACATGAGTCCTAATCAAAGCCAATAAAGTTCGCCAAGTTCAGCGCCAGGGAAAGGGATTGAGTTTCAGTTGCACTGGGTGAGAACTAGACTGTGGATAGAGGAGGGTCAGATAAAGATCACTGGCCGTGGTGCAAGAAACACGCCCAGAAACAAATAACAAAGGGTTCCAGTGAAACAGAACAAGGTGGGAGCTTGAAAACACGACACCAAGAGGCTTATTCTTGTTGGGTATTGGCCAGAAGTAAAGCCCAAGAGTAAGCCAGGCACTAGGCAATCTGGGAAAGTAATCTTCAACTTAGTTTGTGACATCAACATACAGTGGTAAGGAAAGCGATTCAAGCATGGAGAACCATGAAAGACAGTCCACAGCCATTCTGAACTCACATTTAACCAGCACATACAAGAGACCTGCTTTGCAATTTCTGCTCTGGCAGTAATTGGAAACTTGATTTCTGTAACTCCCTTTACCTCTCTGAGCCTTTCTGCAACTCCGTTTGCCTCTTCTGTTAAATGAGGCATTTGAAATCAGTGCTCTCCTTTCCTGATGTACGGTGACACTGTGTCTATAAAGATATCACACCCCTCTGCGCACACATCTATTAATATCATGTACTGAAAAGATCACCTGCTAGAAAAAAGGGGACTTTTAAAAAAACTTTTTAATTTATAACATACATACATACATAAAAGTGTGTAAAACGCTCCTGTAACCAGCTCCCAAATGAAGAAACAGGACATTTATCAGCTCCTCGAAAGCTTCCCTTCCCTGTCACTACCTAACCCCAAAAACAACAACCATCCTAAGTTTCAAACGGGATGATAGATTAGTTTTGCCTGTTTTAGAACTTTATGTAAATTGAATCATACAGCAGGTACTCTTTTGTGTCTGACTTTTTCCACTCAATTATTTGTGAATCTCACCCATATTGCTTTTGCATTGCTTATAGTTCCAATATATAAATACACTATAATTTATCTGCCTTATCATCCACAGACTTTTGAGTTGTTTCTTATTTTTGTATTATGAAGAATGCTGCTATGAAAATTCTTATACATGTCCTTGGATGCACATTTGTAAACATTTCTGCATTTGTTATCTATTGCTGTGTAATCAATTACCACACAATTCAAACAATACACATTATCTTACAGCTTCTGTGGGTCAGGAGTCTAAACATGGCTTAGCTAGATCCTCTGCTTCAGGGTCCCTCACAAGGCAGAATCAAGGTGTCAGCCAGGGCTGGGATCTCATCTGACATCCCAAATGGGGAGGGATTTACTTCCAAGTCCCACTGTGGTTGGCATAATTCAATTTCTGGAAGGCTGTTGGACTGAGGGCTTCAGTTCCTAGCTGGCTGTTGTCTAAAATCCACATTTAGTTCCTCCCCATGGAAGCCTCTCCAACATCAAAGCATAGAAGCCAAGAAGGCAATAGAGAGAGTCTGCTAGCAAGACGGAAGTTACAATTTTAGGAAACGTAATCATAAAGGTCATATCCCATCATAATTGTTGTATTTTATTAGTCAGAAGAAGGTCATAGGTCCCGTTCACCCTCGGGGGGCGGGGATCTCACAAGGGCATGAATCTCAGGAGGTAGAGTTCATTGGAAGCCATGTTAGTATCTGCCTGCCACAATTTCTGTTGGGATTGGAGTTGTCTGCTTACAAGTCCAGCTTCAGTTATGGAAATCCACTGGTTTTCCAGTGTAATTTTACCAACTGACACCTTCACCAACATGTGCTCCACATCTGGGATTGGTTTTTACTTAGGTTTCTTTCTGATGTGAGTTATCAAATTGGTTCTGGCAAAATTAAAAAAAAAATGGTTTTCTGCACTATAAGGTGTGGTATATTTAGGAAGGTCCCTTACTCTGTGACTCAATTGAGAGGCAGAATTCTAAAGTCCTTGCCTCAGACCTACTCACCCCTTTTCTCCACTGTCTACAGAGGCAATGAATCTCTGTTAAATGCAAAGTCGGAGAAGGGCCAACTTGTAGTGTTGATAGCACCATACTGTAGAGTGAGGGGTCTGGACAGCCTGCCACCAACTCACCTACCAGAGTGCCCTGGTAATTAGTCAGCTTTCCACAGAGCCTGAGGTGAGCCACGGGAGTGACTCTGATTGGGTCCTAAGCTGTTAACCAATCCTGCACTGATTCCCTGCACAGGAAGGTTGTCCCTGTCATTTCTCTCTTCCTAACAGTGCACACTGTGGACATTCCATAATGGATTAGAACACAACAGAAATAACACTACTCCCAAGTGTAGTAGTAATAACACTACTCCCAACATCGACTCCCAAGAAGTGCTTTCTAGATTTCTCTGTTTCAAATAGATCATGGACCTTAAATGTAAATGAATGTGGGGGGGAAAGTGATGAATGGGCCGAGAGCATTTTTAGGATTTATGTAAGTGTGATTAATATTTCTGCCCACGTGTGTCTAGCAGGGTCAAATCCTTAAAGCCATTAAATAGTGGTAGTAACAGTAATATGAGCAAGCTGCCTGAATTTGAAAAACTTCAAAATGTCTTCAAAGAAGTTCTTAAGAGACAATTGACTTGAGTATGTTCTGCATAAAATACCCTCCTGCGGACACCTGTGAAATGTTGAGGCTAATTGGGGCTTCTGATGCTGATTGTGAAGGGTTCTGGGGGTTGCTGTTTTTCCTCCACCGAATTCCATCTCTTTTTCTACTACTCCCTTTCATTGGGACTGTTAGTGTATCAGATGTAAAGAGTATTAAATGGAAGTGTGCTTTTGTGTGGAAGTCATTACAGTGAACACCTGTTCACTGTTGAGTTTAATTGGACTACAGCTGGTGCTGATTGTGTGTGAAGGGGGGCTGCTCCTCTCGCCCGCCGAGGAGTTCACTGTCGGTGGTAACAGTGGGGAAGTCAACACTAGGAAGTTGAACATGCACATACCACAATCAAGTACTCTATGTCCTGTATGGCTAGTTGCCTCTGGGGTATTCTATGGCAAACTTAGCCAGACAGGAAGTAAAAAAGGTATCTGTATCTCTGGTCTACTTCCTTATATCAGCTCAGCTCCATACGTGAAAATTCAGGAATCTGTAGGGGAGATAATTGATATAAATTTAGCATAATTATTTCCAAAAGAAACAAAGAAACTCTGGCAAGTTTGTTCAGTGATATTCTCAGCAACATTAGCTGCTCACTTATGGCCAGAGATGATAGGCATTGAACACACATACAAATAGGAAGCCAATAACAGGTCATAGGTAGGCAAATAGTGGCAAATTCAGATTACATTCCTGACTGAAGCACAGAAAAACACCATGACTGTAGCCTTTAATAGTCATTTTAAGCTCAAGTTGTTGACTTAAAGAAAATAGATGCTGACTTGCAGATTTTGGTGGTTTAGATATAATTTACATTACTTATTCATTTAATATCAAAATGCACTGAAACAGCAAAACATTGAGTCTACTTTATAAAGGCTCTTCCTTCATATTCATATTATTAACTTCCATGTTTCTGAGGATGACCTCTGTGTCCCAGGGATGGCAATTAGCTCCTAGAAACTGTGAAATGTCCATGCTGAATCTATACAATCAGTACAACCCCTACCTAAATACCAGCATCATTTTTCACAGAAATAGAATAAATAATTCTAAAATTTGTATGGAACCACAGAAGACCCTGAATAGCCAAAGCCATCTTGAAAAATGAAAGTGAAGTTAGAGGCATCGTAATTCTGGACTTCAAGTTATATTACAAAGCTGAAATAATCAAAACAGTATGGTACTGGCACAAAAACAGACACATAGATCAATGGAACCAAATACAAAACCCAGAAATAAACCCACAATTATATGGTCAATTAATCTCCAACAAAGCAGATTTCCCAGATCCAATGAGAAAAAGACAATCTCTAGCAGATGGTGTTGGGAAAACTGGACAGCAACATGTAGAAGAATGAAACTGGACCACTTTCTTACACCACACACAAAAATAAATTCAGAATGGATTAAAGACCTAAGCGTGAGACTTGAAACCATAAAAGTCCTCAAAGGGAGCCCAAGCAGTAACTCGTCTGATATTGGCTGTAGCAAATTTTTTCTAGATAGGTCCCCAGAGGCAAGGGAAACAAAAGCAAAAATAAACTATTGGGACCACATCAAAATAAATATCCTCTGCACAGTGAAGGAAACAATCAGCAAAACTAAAAGGCAACCTTCAGAATGGAAGAAGATATTTGCAAATGACATATCTGATAAAATGTTAGTATCCAAAATATATAAAGAACTTATAAACTCAATACCCCCAAAAATCCAATTAAGAAATGGGCAGAAGATGTGACTAGACATTTTTCCACAGAAGACATTCAGGTGGCCAACAGACACATGAAAAAATGCAAACATCACTGATCATCAGTGAAATATAAATTAAAAATACGATGAGATATTGTATCACACCTGTCAGAATGGCTAAAATCGATGACATAAGAAATGACAGTGTTGACAAGAATGTGGAAAAAGGGGAGCCCTCCTTCTGTTGGTGGGAATGCAAATTGTTGCAGCCACTCTGGAAAACAGTATGGAGTTTCCTCGAGAAGTTAAAAATAGAGCTGCCCAGGGTGCCTGGGTGGCTCAGTGGTTTAAGCCACTGCCTTCGGCTTGGGTCATGATCTCGGAGTCCTGGGATCAAGCCCCGCATCAGGCTCTTTGCTCAGCGGAGAGCCTGTTTCTCTCTCTCTCTCTCTCTCTCTCTCTCTGCCTGCCTCTCTGCCTACTTGTGATCCTTCTCTGTCAAATAAATAAATAAAATCTTAAAAAAAAAAAAATAGAGCTGCCCTATAGTCCAGCAATCTCATTACTGGGTATTTAACCAAAGGATACAAAAACATTAATTCAAAGGGATACATGCACCCCTATGTTTATAGAAGCACTATTTAAATCAGCCAAATTATGAAAACAGCTCGTTTCCATTGACTGTTGAACGGATAGAGAAGATGTGGTGTATATATACAATGGAATACTATGCAACCATTAAAAAGAGTGAAATCTTGCCATTTGCAATGACATGGATGGAGCTAGAGAGTATAATGCTAAGCAAAATAAGTCAGTCAGAGAAAGAAATAGCATATGGTTTACTTATATGTGGAATTTAAGAAATAAAACAAATGAACAAAGGGAAAAAGAGAGAGAGAGAAACCAAGAAACAAACTCTTAACTATTGAGAACAAACTAATGATTAGCCTAGGGAAGGTGAGTGGGGGAGAGGGTGAATGAAATAAATGATGAGGGTTAAGGATTGTACTTATCATGATGAGCACCGGGTGATATATGGAATTGTTGAATCACTCTACCTGGAACTAATATATATGTTAACTAACTGGCATTAAAGTAAAAACGTTTCAAGAATGAAACATCCATGCTAAAGCAAATCTGCTGAGAGTTGGTTTGTGCTGGTCGGTGGGGCTCATCCCTCTTTGTGTGAGCGAGCGGGTATTGGGGGGTGACCCACCTTTGGGGAGGGGAAGCAGAATTGCTCCAGAAAGCAATGAGTTCGATGAGTGGTTGTGTCTAAAAACTATTCCAGGAATCCATTTTTTTTCTTGTTTTGATATTTGCACAATCCCTTTCCCTGTAGGCTAAGAAAGCCCACTGGATCCTTTTTGCTTGCGAAGACAGATCCATGCCGCCACCCTCAGCCTGGGAGGGAAAATGAGGCTGAGAGTTTCCCCAGACCCCAAATCAGGGCAAGATGTAGAACACGTGAAATATAAACATCTCTCACGTCAAGTTCAACAGCCCCTCCGCAATCGCAGCTGCCTTGGTCTTAGAGACCCAGCTTCCCCGCGAACTTAATGAGCCTCACTGGAGTCAGAATCCAGCCCCACTGTGCCATTCTCTATCTGTGCGGTCTTGGATTAGTCACTCCACCCCTGTGGGGAGGATCAAATGGAAAAAAACTCTGCAAAAATGCTTTGTCAACTGTGAAGAGCCTTACAAATGCAGAGACGTTTATGACTCACGGGGCAGTTTTTCAGTCCAACTGAAAACAGATTTTTCTGCGTGAGAAACTGTTCCTGTGAAAGGCAACAGTGAGAGATTTAAGGGCGGGAAGTGTTTGCTCACTCTTCTGTTCTCTTTTTGATGACTTATGATGAATGATTCTTTTCAAGTCGACCCCAAATACAGCATTGCGGCTGATCAATAGATGGTCTTCCCCAACTGTTTGCTTTTGTTCTCTACTCTTCAACCAAATACTACAGCTGTGCTCTCGACAAAACATGCGCGCGCGCGCGCACGCACGCGCACGCACGCGCACGCACACGCACGCACACGCATGCGCATACATCCGATTTCCCAGCACAGATGGTAAGCAGTTGGAGTTCGTATAAATGAGGTCGCAGAGTCTTCCTTGCATTTTGGTGTGGTCTTTCTATAGCTACGCTAAGCCCCGCCAGCATCCCGAGTCGCTGGAAAACATGAGCTGTCCTCCACCCAGTGATGAGATGTCCTCCATCCAGGGTTCCGTAGAAAGGTCTTGAGGGCTTATCCACCGAACACCTTCAACCCTGGGCTGACTCACCCAGAAGTCACTTTGGCATCATCCGAAGACTGGCCTGTGCTAGCTCAACTCTTTTTGCCTTTATGGGATCAGGCCAGAAAAAAAAGTGATCGAGGGACATTTTCCTGAATTAAGAAATAGAGTCACACTTGGAGCATTCCCAAATAGGGACTCGAACTACGACACCTGCAGTGACCCAGGCCTTAATGAAAATGCACCTTTCAACTGACCACTGCTCGGAGCAAAGGCAGAAACCTGGCTTGTGGTTTGTGCATAGAGAACACATCGGCATAGGCCAAGAGCAACACAGTAAGGCCCCAACCTACTTTTGGTTTGGGGGAACATGCCTGCACCACCTTCAGGAGACTGTCCCAAATAAGGAACCAAATGAGAGCTGAGACCCCCAAGGGGCCCAGGGCCACCCCACAATGGCCGCACCCAAGAAAATGCCTGAGAAATGTTGGACATTTAGACACAGGCTGTGTGTCATGGAAGACACCAAGTCTCCAGGCTGGTATATTACATCGGAGGTCCACCCTATCTCTAAGGACACCTTGCTTTGGGCCACTGGGCATCACAAGCCGGGGGAGTTCTTGGGGCCACACACTTGACACTTGCACGTTTATATCTCCTCTGTCCCAGAACCACCCCCTGCAGTCAGACCTCCCGTCCTGCTCTGTGGCCTGCACAGCTGGTCCCAGCCCTCTGCCCCACCTCACCCCAACCGCTGAAGTCTGCACCCTTCCCTAACTTGGCAGAGCAGCCTGATGTCCCTCAGCCAGTGCTGCCTGTCTCTCTCTGTCCCCACCAGCACAGTGATCTTTCTGGACAGGCTGGCTTGTCTGCACTGCACGCCTGGGAGGATTGCTCACGGGTAAGGGGCGAGCACACATGCCTCCCGTGGCTCCCTCCCCGAGCAGAACCACATGCTCGCTCCCCAGCTGTTTGGCTTCACTCAACGAATTTGCAACAGTGATCTCCACACCAGAAAATGCTCTCATTCTGCTCTGTGGCCCAGGCTGCTCTACCCGTGGGAGGGAACTGCTCGGCTGCGGCAAAAAATTATCTACTTGATTTGCTCATTAGTCACAGCCTGTCCTGGGTTCGGTGGCTTGGTCTGTATCCCAAGGGAGGTGATGTTTTGGCAAGAAGACCTGCACCCTTCTGTCTTCTCCCTGCTCTGGCTGGTCCATCAAGCCAGTCTCCCACACTCCCTCCCAAGTTCTACATGTTTCCTTCCAAGCAAAAGTGAACTTATACTCCTTCTCCAAGATCAGTGGGGCTCACATGTGATGTGCATTGGGAGATTTCCTTGGAAATGCAGGTACCGGGGGGCCTGGATCTAAAGATTCTAATTCAGTAGTCGAGAGCGAGTCCCAGGGATCTGCATTTTTAATAAGCACCTGCCCCAAGTGATTCCAGGACCTGTGTGTGGTTCATTCCAAGATGATGATCCAAGACCACATCTTGAGAAGCATGAGGCGAGGGACCAAGGACCAGGGCCTGCATCTTGTTTGCCACCACTTCTTGTTTGCCACGGTGGTGCGCCAGGCAGGTGCACAGCAAACACCCATGCCGGATGAATGATGGAGTGATGGCCACAAGAGAAATATCCTGCTTCCCTGAGGGCAGTGAGTATTGGGTCTATCATCCTGAAATAACCTAGGAGCGTGTAAACAGAGCCACAGAGTTCATAACCTTGAAATTGGCAATTCCTTTTGTGAGGAATATCCGTGAAAAGTATGATAGAGAAGGTTAAAAAGTTATTATTTACATGAAAGGAAATTTGGTATCTCTAGGCAGCATGCAATACATGAATGGCCGGGTTGTGATGTTTTCTCATGAAAGAGTCCTACCTGGGCGCCAAGATGCAAGTGTGCAAGCCAGGTGCACATGAAATAATGCAAAATGAATGAAGCAGAACCCCACACAGTCTGTTCCCACAGCGCGAGCGCGTGCGCAGACGAAGCTCGAACGTGCACGCGGAGGGTTATGAGTGGTTAGCAGTTAATGTTCCTTTGGTTCTTTTTATGTGCAAAACAGCTCAAATTCATATGAACTAAATAAAAGCAAATGAGGCTGCTGCCACGTGGCTGGCCTAGAGCTCCTGGTAAACATCTGAAGAGACTGATGGCAAGAGGCAGAAAGCTGCGCTCGGAGTAAAAACATCTGAGACATGCATTGGTTCTGACAGACAGAGGAAATCGTTCCCAGATGCCTCGAAGTGGTCCTCCCCAGGTTCCTCCATCATGCTGCACCAGCAGGTTCTGGGCTGGGCTGGGGTCCTCCATCCCCACTGTCCCCTCCTGACTGCATCCTCTCCACAACCCGGGGTCCCCTTGATCTGGTCCCAAGGAAACAACACAAGGCCTCCGTCCCCCAGAGGTGCTCTTGTGCCCGGCCCTTCCCAGCCTGGCCCTTCCCAGGGCCCCTCAGACAAAGAGCTAGACAAAGGACCTGGGGGAGAGTACTCGTAAGGGTCTACCCTAACCTGACCACTTAGACCCTCCATGTTCCTGGCTGTTCTCTCCCCCACCACCTCCATTTCAGTCATTCTCCCCCCAAATATCCATGGCTAAATCAGGTGACACTACCAGAGCCGAATTGTCAGTAGGCTGCCTCGCCTCCGACCCCAGAGGAAGGCTAGCCAATAGGTACACTTAAGGGAGTAAAGCAGGCAAAGCAAAGAGCAAGTGGTTTCTGGCAGACCAGGCAGCCAGGTGAAGCCAAATAGCATTAGCATCAGCGTCTCTCCCCAGAGCCAAAGAGAAACGAGCCAAAGAAACAGTGGCTTTGGGCACCATGGCTTTGCCACTAGGGCTTTAGAAAATAAAATCAAAATGTAACAACATCGCAAAGCCAAAGGTCTGCTCACAGCCCTAGGATTGTCAGCACAGGAATAAAGAACAAGGCTTTCTCTTTGAGAAGGAGAAGAGGATATAATGTTTCTAACATTGCCCCATGGGTCTCACGGTGGTTCCTTCTAAGCGTTCCTGGAACAGGAGGACAGTGAGGCAGCGCAGAAGCATTGGACACAGAGAGCTGGCAGGTGCATCCCGGGCCGCGGAAGGACAAAGACAGAGGACACTCTCACTCACTCACTACTGGGCCTCGGGCCTCAGCTTCCCGCCCCCCACCCCGGGTGGTGCATGCCAGAAATGTGTGAGGTTGCTTTGGGGATGCGGACTCTAGATATTCTGCCGTGGAAGGGGTTATCCTGCTCAACAATATCCTATCCAAGTTTTGAATATCTCTCCACATAATCGTGTGGGAGAAAAACCTATTTATAATGTAGTTGAGCCTGGACCCTAACTTGGATTTACATATAAACCTCGAGCATTTTTGCATGGTTTTAATATTCACTGAATTCTGAAAATGCACTTAGTGTATAAGCCAAGGGGAGATTGCACTATTTTATTTATTGTTTATTGAGCTGAAATTCATATAACATAAATCAGCCATCTTCCAGTGTACAAATCAGTACCCTAATGGTATAAATGTGGGTTTACATTGTTGTCCTATAGACTTGTGCGATACTGTGATTTGTGATGAGAAATATGTATGTGTTTTTGGTCTTGCTGCCCACAGAGCTCCCAAAACCACTGGAATTTCCTAAGCGATTGAGAGCAACAGTGGTGTTATGTTAATGAGGTGACTTTGGGGCTGCACCTAGGTTAAGGGTAGGTTACCAGGAGAACCAACCACGTGATTAGAGAGTGGGAACTTTCAGTCCCACCCCCGACCTCCAGGGAGGGGAAAGAGGCTTCAGGTTAAAACAGTTAGTTGCCAATGGGGACGCCTGGGTGGCTCAGCTGGTTAAGCGGCTGGCTGCCTTCGGCTCAGGTCATGATCCTAGCATCCTGGGATCGAGTCCCACATCGGGCTCCTTGCTCAGCAGGGAGCCTGCTTCTCCCTCTGCCTCTGCCTGCCACTCTGTCTGCCTGTGCTCATTCACTCTCTCTCCCTCTCTCTCTGACAAATAAATAAAATCTTTAAAAAAAAAAAACAGTTGCCAATGGCCAAAGATTTAATCAAGCCTGCTTAAATGAAGCCTCAGTAAGAACCAAAAAGGACAGGGTTCAGAGAACTTCTTTGCTGGTAAGCACATGGAGATTCGGGGAGAATGGCGCACTTTTTCAGAGGACAGGAAACTCCACACCCTGTGCCTTTGCTTGTCCTTTATATCTCTTCCAGCTGGCTATTCCTGAGTTACATCCTTTTATAATAGTCCAGTCATATAGCAAGTAAAATGTTTCTCTGAATTCTGTGAGCTGCTCCAGCAAATTAATTGAACCCAAGGAGGGGGGTCATGGAAGCTGCAGATTCATAGCCAATCTGTCAGAAGTACAGATAGCAACCTGGACTGGGACTAGCATCTGGCGTACAAGGAGGGAGTCACTGGAACCTCCAGTCTCTAGCCAGTTGGCTTGAAACACAAGTGATAACCTGGACTTGTGCCAAGGTTCGGAAGTCCTATTACTTGTAGGACTGAACCCTTAACCTGTGGTATCTGAGACTGTCCTAGGTAGGTAGGCATCAGAGAAGAGTTGACTTTCAGACGCTGGTAGGTGTTGGAGAATTCTTTACTGGTGTGGGGAAGCCCACAGCCCCCCACACACACAGTCTCACACACACTGAATTGGGTCCAGGAACGTGAAAAGAAGTTCTTAAAGATTTTGGTCACTTCAAAAGAGAACCCTGTATGCATTAAGCAGTCAGTTTCTAAATAGGACAAAAGCAGAGAACCTGAAGAGACATCTTCCCAAAGAGGACACGTGGATGGCCAACAAACACATGAAACAGACACACATCAAGAGGGAAATGTTCATTGAAACCACAATGAGATATCGTTTCAGACCGGGCAGACTATCTATTATCAAAAGACCAGGCATAACAAGCATGAGAGATAAGGGAACCCTCATGCAGTGTTGGTGGGAATGTAAATTGGTGCAACTACTGTGGAAATCATTTTGGAGGTTCCTCAAAAAGTTAAAAGGAGAGGGGCGCCTGGGTGGCTCAGTGGGTTAAAGCCTCTGCCTTCGGCTCAGGTCATGATCCCAGGGTCCTGGGATGGACTCTGGGCTCTCTGCTCAGTGGGGAGCCTGCTTCCTCCTCTCTCTCCCTGCTTCTCTGCCTACTTGTGATCTCTCTCTGTCAAATAAAAAGTTAAAAGGAGAAATATCATATGATCCTGTAATTCCCCTTCTGGGTACTTACCTGAAGAAAACGAAAACATTAATTGGAAGAGATATATGCTCCCCCCATGTTTATTGCAGCATTGTTTACAAGAGCCAAGATATGGAACAACCCAATGTCCATCAATAGGTGAATGGATGAAGAAGATGGGTATGTATACATACACAATGGAATATTACTCAGCCATAAAAAAAGAATGAACTCTTGCCATTTGTGACAACATGAATGGACCTACAGGGTATTATGCTAAGTGATTAAGTCAGACAGAGAAAGACAAATGCCGTATGATTTCATGTGTATGTGGAATCTAAGAAAAAAGAAAGAAAGAAAGAAAGAAAAAGAAACAAACCCATAAATACAGAGAACAAACTGCTGATTGCCAGAGGGGGATTACTGGGGGGAGGATGGGTGAAATTGGTGAATGGATTACGAGATACAAACTTCCAGTTATAAAATACATAAGTCACAGGGAGGAAAAGTACAGCATCAAAAATACAGTCAATAATCTTATAATAACTTTGCATGGTGACAGATGGTAACTACACTTAATGTGATAAGCATTCTGTATCATTGAGTCACATCAGTGAAATGCCATCATTCAGCAACTGTGGAAATGAGATGACATTTGATACCAGAAGTACTGGTCAGGACCGAGTTGTTTATACCTGTTGTCCGACAGAACTCTGTGGTTTCCATACCTGTAGCTTTAAACTTATTACATGTTTAGTGGCCTTGAAATAATTGAGTACTAAATCCCGGCTGATAACATCCACGGTGAGGGTACTGGCCCACGCAGAATGGGACATAACATTGTTTTTGCTCAGTCTGGGGGATATGTGCAGGGGGCCTCCTCCTAGAATTAGTTCTCATCCACCAAAGCCTAGGGGAGAACCCTCTCACTGGCACACTACCTGGAGAGAAGCTAGTCACAAATAATAAAGCAACAGAGAATTTTGAATTAAATTTCAGCTACATATCTGCAGAGCAGCAAATTAGAAACAGGGAACGATGGATGGAACTGTACAACAGTTGATGAAAACATTATTCTCAAAATACCATCCCACTCACTAAATTCATAATAATGGTTGCCTCTGGGAGGTGGGGGAGGAAAATTGGACCAAAAGACACTTGAACTTTCTCTCTAATTGCTTTTCCTTTATTTCAAACAAAAATCGCAGAAAATTGATTAGCATGTTGATATTTTTGTAAATTCTAGGAAGTGAGAATAGGGATGTTGGTTATATATTCTCTGTAAATTTCTGTATTCTTTTTCCTCAAAAAAAAAATACACCCATTCTAGGCAAAAACAGAATTCTCAGAAGTTTATATAAAACCCTTAGATGTGACCAAACTAACAAAGATCATAGCAAAAGAGATAGATGGGAGCATCCTGTTAGGAGAGTAGAGAAGGCCAACTCCGAGGCATTTCCCAGGATGCCTGCAGTTTGAAGAAAGTTTCTAGCGGTTCGTCCATCACACGGGATGATGGGCATTAACACCAGAGGGACATGCAATAGCAGTTTGGTCTCTTGTGTTTATAACATTTAAACTACTGTTTTCCATTCTGTGTCTAGATGGGTCGGTCGCCTCCATTTCTTATGTTCTCTAAATGGCATCCTGAACTAAAAGAACTTTTCCAGACATTGCTTAAGGTAAATCTGAGCCCAGGTGGAACCCAACCAACATTTCAGCTGTCTGATGCCATAAAGAGCCAACCAGTATGACGCCTGTGGTATATTAAAGATAATCCAAAAGTCCTCTGCTTCTGCTCCCATCAAGAATGGGGAGTATAGGGGCACCTGGGTGGCTCAGTGGGTTAAGCCTCTGCCTTCAGCTCAGGTCATGATCCCAGAGTCCTGGGATCCAGCCCTGAATTGGGCTCTCTGCTCAGCAGGGAACCTGCTTCCCTTCCTCTTTCCCTGCCTGCCTCTCTGCCTACTTGTGATCTCTGTCTGTCAAATAAATAAATAAAATCTTAAAAAAAAAAAAAAAAGAATGGGGAGTGTAGTTCCTGTCCCCTGGAACCTGAGCCGGCCATCACTTGCTTGGCCAATAGAATTCAGAGGCATGATACTCTAGAACTTCCAAAGCTAGGTCATATAGCAGCCTCGCAGCCTCCACCATGACTCTTAGAACACTAGACCCAAGAGAAGTCAGCCACCATGACAGCCTGCCTCCTCTGGGACGGCCGTCCAGTGAGGTTGCGCAGCAAGATGAACAAAGATGGCGCCACAACTGGCCAGCCCAACATGCTCCACTTATTCTAGCTCAGGCACTAGACGGATGTGGAAGGGAAGAAGCCATCTCAGACATTTCATCCCCAGCAGATGTGACATGGAGAAAAACTGAGAAGCCAGCTGACAGCGGAAATAACAGCCTCAGATACGTGAACCCGGCTGAACTGGTCAGACAGTCCCCAGCCATGTGAGCCATGCCAGTCATCATGACACAGAGACGTGCTGTTCTCACTGAGCCCTATCCTAGTCCCCGACTGCCCCCAAATCCTAAGCATCATAATGTAGTTTACTGCCACTTTGCTCCGGGGTTATTTGTTCCTCAGAAACTGATAACCAGAACATTGCCTCTAGCTGAAAAGTGAAGGTGCTGGATGGGCAGGAAATTATGGAGACCTTAAATACCCAGCCCAAGTCCAGTGTGAAAATAGATGTTTTCTTGACTTGCAGATGGTTACAGACTTCTGCTATTTATTTGTATCTTGTCTTATTGCTTTTATTTTATTTATGTATCTGAGGACAGCGGCCAAAGTTCGTCCCAAGGACAGATGTTCTTTGAGGGTGAAGGAGAGCAAGAAAACTCCATGATTTAAGAAAGAAAGAGAGAGAGAGGAAGGAAGGGAGGAAGGGAGGGAGAGAGGAAAGGAGGGATAGAAAAAGGAAGGGAGGAAAAGGGAAAAGGGAGGAAGGAGAAAGAAAGAAAAAG
Organism: Taxidea taxus jeffersonii; assembly: GCA_003697995.1. Taxonomy (NCBI): domain Eukaryota; kingdom Metazoa; phylum Chordata; class Mammalia; order Carnivora; family Mustelidae; genus Taxidea; species Taxidea taxus. The sequence goes on along the minus strand of ML102375.1, from coordinate 97,905 downwards.
AAAGAAAGAAAGAGCAAGAAAACTCCATGATTTAAGAAAGAAAGAGAGAGAGAGGAAGGAAGGGAGGAAGGGAGGGAGAGAGGAAGGAAGGGAGAAAGAAAGAAAGAGCAGGAAATGCTGGTAAATCAAAGTTAAAGAGGTTTTTTTCTTGTGAGACTTCTCAAATCTATTAGCCCATAAATGTTCATGGTGGATCACTAAGACAAAACAGAAGATGAAGCATTTCCACAAGTCTATTTGATCATGAAAAAGGGTTTTGGCCTCTCAAACCACCTTGCAGGATTCATGGTTCACAGGACACCCCTTAGACATAGCGACCGAGCCACCTGCCTGTACCACTGTTTCTGTCTTGGTTTACAGCTGTTCAGTAGGCAGCGGGCATGTGTCCTGGAAACACAGCACATGGCTGTGTGCTCTGGGAGTCACACATACACCACAAGCCCTTAAGGAAGAAGCCCAAAGACAACGCAGAGACGGCCTGCCGTGAGGCCCGTCCACGGCACACCCCGCCTCTCTTCGGATTTGGCCCCACTGGCATGCTGAGGGTTATATATATTTCAAGCACCCCTCTGGGAATACAGAGAATGGGAGGAAAAAAGAAACGAACAGTGGTGAAAATGATCATGCAGCCCACCCTGTCATTGCTTTAAAAAAAAAAAAGTCATTTTGCCTTTGATTCTGGGAAGCACATGCCTGGGAATATTCCCCAGGCTCCCCACTTGACCCTAATGGAACTGTCCCTTTTATGCCACCAAATGAGCTTGGTGATTAGTCATGCCCGCTTCAGCTGGCAAGTGCCCAAGCAGGGCCTGGGGCTGGTCCAACTGTTTCTTCCACCAACTTGAGCTGTCAAATCCACTCATTTTCCTAGGTTAGTATAGCAGTTCAATCATTCTCAAAAGAGACATTTCCTAAGGGCCAAGGCTCACATGCTCCCTAGAATCACGTCCAAGCTGAGCTCAGCGCAGCTCTGACACACAAAGGAACCTCAATTAGTATTTTTGGAGAAACAAATCCAGCTGCCCCACACTTGGACCTTTTCCCCCTGAGTGATTATTCTCAGTTATAAAGGACTGGCCAGGGACGCCTGGGTGGCTCAGTTGGTTAAGTGGCTGCCTTCGACTCAGGTCATGATCCCACCGTCCTGGGATCGAGTCCCACATCGGGCTCCTTGCTTGGCAGGGAGCCTGCTTCTCCCTCTGCCTCTGCCTGCCTCTCTGTCTGCCTGTGCTCTCTCTCCCTCTCTCTCTAACTAATAAATAAATAAAATCTTTAAAAAAATTAAAAATAAATAAAAATAAATAAAAATAAAAATAAAGGACTGGCCGGCCATCTTTCTCCAGCTTCCTCATTCCCAGGATTTAGATAAGCATGAGGAATGTTCCAGACCTAGCCATCAACTTTATAACCTGGGGGGTTCCATATAAATTTGGAGTGGTTTTTTTTCATGGTTCAAACCTCATATTTTACACCCCCCCCCTCCATTATAGGACTCGGGATATTGGATTGTGACCTCCCATCTACACACTCCCAGGGGAGTGCCACACTAGAAACCTTCTTCTTTACCCTGATATGCCCAGCACCCAGCAAAGCGCTACCATTTGGCTGCCTCACCCTGGGTATCTCATGTGTTTTCAGGCATGACGAGGAAAAAGGAGCAAAGATAAGGAGAAAAAAAGGTATGTGCCAGCTAAGTTCACCCCTTTTTATCAGGAAAAAATATATATCTGTCAACTCTAAAACATCCACCCAGTAAGCTACCCTTACAGCAGTTTGTTGGCCAAAGCTGAGTCACTTAGCCAACCTCTGAGTAATGGAATCCATGTTGGAAAGGAGGAGATTTTTAACTAGGCACATGGTTGCCCCAAAGTAAGGTCCCTTGATAAGGAAGAAGGACAGAATAGATGTTGGATCATTAGCCACATTGCTTGACATTGATCAAAATTAGAAGACCAGCCTGTTCTTATTCATAAAAATAAATGAAGTTTTTAAAAGATATGTTTGGGCATTTCTATCCACAGGTGGAGACATGACTTAATTTTATTTACATAAGAACCTATGGAGAAACTCTCCTACTCCTCTGGCCAGTGGAAGTAGCCAATGGGGGAGGGAGAGTTCTTTTTCCATAAACCACTTGGCTGTCAGAAACTGAGCACCGCCCCTCCTCCTTTGGGTTCCTTCATGAATCACCAGACCACATCTCCTTCCATTTATTTGTCTGTGTTGTGTTGCAAATTAACTTTTAAAAGACAAATTTTTTCCCAAAGAAAATTTAAAGAATAGAGTCCCCCCAGAGCCACCACCCAGGATAATGAACTATAGCTGCTGTCATCCCAGGAGGGTTTAATGACAGTGTTCGATGTGTGTGTGGACAGCCGAGGCTCCCTTCAAAGTTGTCTCCCTGAATGGGCTTCAAGATGTTTTGACTATTATCTGTTACAAAGAAACTCACTATTAATTGCATATTGTCATAGCACTTAGTCCAACATAACTGTTAGCCCAACAAAGCATTCTCTCCTCAGGAGAAGGGAATGGGGACCCAGCCTAATCCTTTCCCCCTGGGTAAGTGGTTTCTCTAAGTCCCTCTCAGCTCCCTGCCTTTAGTTTTCTTGGAGAAAATCAAGGGAAGGCTCCATTCATCTCTGTACAAAACCTCAACTCTTTTCCAGCCAGGCGTCAGGACGGCTCTCCATCATCCCAGAATCCACCAGGAAAATGCAACTATGGGAGCAGCATCTCTCAACAAGGTTCATGAAGGAAACCAGGGACACAGGGGCATTAGGGCTGCAGAAGCCTCAAGTAGCTCAGGCAGTGGGGATGGCGGCTTCCTGGTACCTCTTTCGTATTCCCATCCACCCTTCTGTGTGATCTAATGCTGGAGGAAATGTGAGTTAGTAGGAGACTGATGGGTATGGAGGTCAGGAAGGGAAGGGGCAAATGTAGGGTGGAAATGTTGAAACTTCTTAGTTGGGAGAACATTAACTATTATTTAACCCCAAGGAGAGAGCAGCAATATCATTATTGTGCTAGATTCGGGAACTTTGCTCCGCCTTGGACAAATCCAGAGAGCTAGAACAAGTGAACATATGAACCCATATGAACAACTGAACCCATAATCCATCCCCTACATGCTCCTGTGGATTGATCTTTTTAAAAACACAGGTCCAGTCATATCCTTCCCTTCCTTAGCCACCTCCAAAGACCTCCATGTCTGCTAGACAAAGCCCATCCCTCTCTGCCTGACATGCAAGTTCTTATAAAGGTGGGCCCAGCCTAGTCTTCCAACCTTGCCTCCTGCCATGGCTCCTACAGCCACACTGGAACCACAGATGTCTACTCACCACGCCCAAGGTCAGTGCACTTTATGCCTTCATACCATGGCACATGCTCTTTCCTTTTTCTAGAATGTCTTCTCCTCCTTCTTGCTGGATAAGTTCTTGTTATCCTTTGGGACCCAGTTTAAATGTCACCTCCTATGTAATGCTTATCCCAAGCCTTCTGGAAGAATTCATCCTAACTCCTCTGGGCTGTATACACTTAATTCCTAATCAACTGTAGCACTCATCATGTTGCATTATCATGTTTTCATCTCCTCTGCTAAGCTGTAAAATGACCTTCTCAGCAGGAGCCGTGTCCTACTGATTGGTATAGATTCAGCAATGAGTACAGGAAGAAGAAGTAGAGTATGTTGGAGAATAGGAGGAGAAATGGACAGATGGATGTATGGATGGATGGATGGATGGATAGATGGATGGATGGATGGATCCATATAATACAAATAATAATTTGTATTATATTAGGTATCTTGGGCTGTTTAAGAGTCTCCCACAAGCCTATGAGCTATAAGAAATCTGTAAACAAAGAATCATTGAACTGAGACTCAGATGATCCCAGACCTAGTAGCTTTATAGGTCCCAGTGTCCCTATCTAATAAATAAGAAAAGCAATTTCTGCTCTAATGTTCTAGAAGTCAGTGATAGTCTAAACCATTGCCATCCAGTTGAATTTTCTGTAGGAATGGAAACGTTCTAAAATTGGTTCTACCCAATAGAGTAACCATTAGTCACATACCACTATTAAGTACTTGAAATGTGATTAGTGCAACTGAGGAACTAAATTTGTAATTTTATTTAGTTTTAAATTAATTTTAATTTTATATTTATGTAGCTACATGCAGCTAGTGGCCACCATATTAGCATTATATGTAAACCATTATACACAACCCTATATTATATCTCAGTGTACTGCTACTTAATACCATCAAAGGCATTACTATGCAGGCTTGAACTGTACACATTCTTCTTGTCTAGCCCATCACACCTACTTGGCCTGAATTCACTCAGTTAGAATTATAAGAATCAGCTCAGAGTTACCCAGTCAAAGATCAAAACCTACCAATGAATCTGAAAGTATGACATCATATATCTCCAATCCTGTTTTCCTGGTTTTCAAAGTCGTCACCCCATTGAGGGCAGGAATGATGTCATGTTCATCATTTTATCTCTCATAACATCTAGAATCATGTCTGGCATTGAGCAAATGCTCATTAACATTTGTTGAATTAATTTACCAGGATTGCCAATGGGAAAGTGCATTTTAGCTATAGACTTGAACTCTGATAACTAACAACTTCACTTCCAAAAGCCTAGTAGCCCATCCAAGGTGAGCAGTCATAAACCTTCAGTCAATATTCACTAACAAACACGTCTTAAATATCTGCTATGTGTCTAAACCTAAGGCCTTTTGCCATTTACTCAAGACCCAAGATACAGAATACAGAAGACAAAATTCCTCCCTTTAAAGAATTCGGCTTAGTGGTAAACAGAGAAACACACAATCAATTCTAATTCTAGAAGCCACTGACTCCAATTGAAGTGCATGAAAGAAGGCATACAATATCTCTTCATTTTTACAAGTTTAAGAATCTCTGTTCTTACTACAAGAAAAGAATTGTAACTATGTACAGTGGCAGATATTTGCTAGACTGTGGTGATCACTTAACAATGCATACAAATATTGAGTCATTATATTGTATACTTGAAACTAGTTTAATGTTATATGCCAATTATATGTCAATAAAGAAAAAGATTCTCTGGATTGGACATCATGGTGGACATCGGTTACACCAGCCAGACCCTCCATCAGTGCAGGACTTTTTGCCCCAGTACTAAGTACCATTGCAGACAGTCTCCACGTACCAGTCCCTTCTCATAGTCCTCATCAAGTGACTGGACAGTGAACAAGTGTAGAGGCCCAGCAGCCATCTAGTACCAGTTCTAGATAAGTCTAAGCCATTTAGCTGCAGAGATTACCAAAAGTTCAGCTGAGACTGCGCTAGACCTACATGGAAGCTTGATTTCTCCCTGCATACACATCTTCATTCCACTCCCCTCCCAAGTGCCTTCCTTAATAAACCTCTTGAATGCCAAACTCAACCTCAGAGCCTCCCTTCCAAGGAACCCAACCTGCAACAATTAGTAGAACAAGTGGTAAGAGAAAGGAGGGGATTCATTAGGGGCCTGGGTAGTACATCATTTCCATTCTGGCTGGCAAAGAGACCCCGTCACTCACTGGTAAAACTGGGAGCACTGCTATCCCCCGGCACAACAGAGCAGTCCAGTCCTGTTATGAAAACAGCCACTGGGGGTGGATTAAGATGAAAGTGGAAGGGGATGCATTAGCTGTTGCAATGTATCAGGTATTTGAGAAATATGGTGGTAATAGTAATTATAAAACCAATGTTGGCTATCATTAGGCTTCATTGATACCCTGAAAATTTTAAGAATAAGCTGAGAGGAGTAATCCCAACTGAAATCTAAGTAGGAAAGCCAGAAGACCTCCTTGGTAGCATATAAAAAGGACCTCATCTCATGCAGGGCAATGGCAGAAAAGGCTGAAGGCCAGGACCAGAACACAATGGTCAGGATATCTGAGACCAAACTATAAACTCCCAACCAAGGAAGGTCTGTTCTGTCGAGGTCAGGGCTGTGGTTAGAATAAGATGAAAACCCTGACACGGGTGGGAATGGCTGAGTTATTTTGTTTCCCCTCCCCTCCCCACATATTTTTAATCTACAGATTCCCTAAAAATTCTGAGCTTACAGAAGTGCCCCACTCTTCCTAAGAAGAAACAATACTCTATCACTGATTGGAGATTATGAGCATCTTCACTCCTGCAAAGCCACAAGTGTCCCACTCAAAATCTGCCCCCACTTCCCTTACTGATTACTAATCTAATAACTAGGTTTAGTTAAGTCATAACATAACTCTACTGAGGACATACCATGCCTGATAGGAAAAAGGAGCTCTACTCATGTGTGTGTGTGTTAAGGAGGCTCCATGCTAGGCATGGAGCCCTATGTGGGGCTTGAACTCACAACCCTGTGATCAAGGCCTGAGTTGAAAAGGAGTTAGATGCTCAACTGACTGGGCCACACAGATGTCCCAGACAAGCTATATTTTTTAAGGAGCTCCAGGACCTAGCTAACATGCACCAGCAAAAGCTGGGAGAGTATTCATGGAACTATATTCTGGAGGTGCTTAATCAAGAAGGCTGGCATATAAGATTGGATAAATAAGAGTTTGTCAATTTGAGATCCTCTCCCAGGACGAAAGATTTAACATGTTGGCAGGAACCCTGAAAGATGGTATAAGCTCAAAAGATAGCTCCTGGAAGAATGCAAAAAGCAATGCTCACATTAAGTGAGGTCGACATGCCAGAACTGCCAAGGCTAGTGATGGAAAGAAGGGGGCAGAAGTCTCAGATGCTAGAATAGATATACCAAGAAAGTCCAGAAAATCTGCAAGATGACTCTGAAGACTCTAGTAGGGGTCGCAACAGTATCCCTGAGAAATACAGTGGTAGCTCTCCCCTCTAGGCCCAGGCTAACAGTAGGAAAGGCCATTGTTATGACTAGACTCACTGATAATAAAGGGAAGAAAGTACATCAAAACAAGAGAGGCAAGTTGGCCATGCACTAACCCTTAGGATCCAGGTGAATTCAGTTGTCATAATGAGCAGCAGGACTGTAGAGAGACAGAGAGAGGGGGCTACCCTGCAAAAAGTTTCTGCTGATGGTTCATAAAACATGAAGCATCAGGAGCAAAAAAGATGGGCAGCTGACAAGGGTACTACTCAACTTGTACCAACTAAAGAGATCACACAGATGGTTAGGAGACCAGGGTAGTTATTTTCATATCATAATCTCTTGCCTAGTGTTATGACCAGAACCCAATGACTGAGGAAGAGGCCAGGTCCCCAAGGAAGAGACCCCACAATATCACAGTAAGTACACACTCTTCTACTCCCCGCCCTCTGGGGGGTCTTTTTTCAAAGGGATCTTCTACCACTTGGTTGGTAACTGCTCAGTAGTAGCTTAGAGAAGGCGGCATACCCAAACATTCTGAAGACTGTTGAACATAAGATCCAGATTGATGATGATACCCAGAGGCCTATTACAGTAGGGGCCTGTGGAAACGAGGTAACAAATGGAATCTTGGCCAAAGTTCAACACAAGAGTGGGTCCACTGAGTCTGCAGACTAATCTGGTGGTTGTTTTTTTGGCTCCCAAATGTGTAATCAGCACAGACATCCTCCGCAGTGAGCACCACCCCTACCCTGCATTTCGAGACTGAGTGGTATGAGCAGTCATACTGGAGAAACTTCTACCTGCCACCTCCCAGACAAGAAAATAAAAAAATGAAATCATGCCAAAGGGGATATGCCAAAAAATGGGACCTCTCTTAAAGATCTCAAACTATACTGTCTGATTCTTATTCCTAACCACTCATGGCTACTGAGGACTTAAAATGTTGTTAGTGCAACTGAGAGATGGAATTTTTTATTTTATTTAATTTTAATTAATAGAATTTTAAAACATACTCAAATCAGTTGTTGGGAAATGTTTAAATATGTTTGGAAAAACTTGAGTATATGAGTCTACTTTTTCAACTGTAAATTTTATGAAACCTAAATATAGATCAAGTATTTCTGATGAAGCTTTAACATCTGAATTGGAATGTGCTATAAATATAAAATACTCTTAGCACCGAAAAAAGACTGTAAAATATCTCAATAGTATTTTGTTTATTACATATTAAAATATTGTTAATAGATTGAGTTCAAGAAAATATATTGCTCAAATTAATCTCACTGCCTCTTTTTCCTTTTTTTAATGTGGCTCTTAAACATTTTGAAATTACATATGTGGCTCATATCATTTATGCAGTGGAAAGCCCTGGTCTAAAGGATGCCGAGGATGTGGTTCCAATTATATCTCCATTTGACCCAGCGGTCTGGCTCCTGCAAAACCAGACAGAACCTAGAGTACCACAGACTACCACGAACTCAACAGGTAGAGACCCCAAATGCAGCCATCATGTCAGGTATGATTTCTTTTCTAGAAATTAATGGTGCCTTCCGTCCATGTCATGTGGCAATTGATTTGACAAAAGTGTTCCTTCCCATCCCTATTAGAAGAGAGGCTTGGAGGCTGTTCCTTTCACATGAAAGGGACAACAGTACACATTTCCAACTTTGCTTCAGTGGACTCTGAGCTGGGTTCAAATCCCCCATGTTGCCCAACCCCTTGCCTTTAGCAAGAAGGTAATTTCCAGGGGCACCTGGGTGGCTCAGTGGGTTAAGCCTCTGCCTTCAGCTCAGGTCATGATCTCAGGGTCCTGGGATGGAGCCCCGCATCCGGCTGTCTGCTCAGCAGGGAGCCTGCTTCCTCACCCTCTCTCTCTACCTGCCTCTCTGCCTACTTGTAATCTCTGTCTGTCAAATAAATAAATAAAAATCTAAAAAAAAATTATAAAAAAAAAAGAAGGTAACTTCCCCAAGCCTCACATTTTACCCCCACAGGTAGGGTTGGATTCATTACATCTACCTCATAGGGTTGCTATGAAGATCAACATGGGTTCATACGCAGAGTGCCTGGTATAGAGTAAGTATTGGAATCAGTAAACATAGGTCTCTCTTTCCCCTCAGCAGCCAGAGAGAAAAACCTTGGATGATAAGACACCTAGGGCACCTAAGACTATTACCTCTATGCTGTGGTACTTACTGGTAGGTTCATGGAAGACTGCTTACTTAGCCTACCCGCACAGATATATATTTTTAAATGAATGAGTGTTAAATTTTGTGGCTCCCAATACTGGTTCCAACCGAGGCTGCACTAATGAAATTATCTTGGAGAAGGTGTTTTTTTTTTTTTTAAAGATTTTATTTATTTATTTTGTGGATAGAGAGAGAGAGAGAGAGAGAACAAGCAGGGGAGTGATAGGGGGAGAGGGAGAAGCAGGCTTCCTGCTGAGGAAGGAGCCTGATATAGGACTCGAACCCAGGACCCTGGGATCAGGACCTGAGCCATAGGCAGCCACTGAGCCTCCCAGGCACTCCATCTCAGAGAGTTTTAATTCAGTTACTTGAAAACTTTTAAATACGTTTGGAACAACACCTCCCATTGAACAACTGGTCTGGGTAATATTCATGTATTTATTCATGTATTTTTTAAGCTCCCCCAAGAGATTCTAATATGCCGCCAGGGTTCAAAGACACTTTTCTATCTTGTCTTCTGTCTTGGATAAGTGATCTCCCCTCCCGCCTGCCTTTCTAAATTAAAACTGAATGCTCGTCAGCCATAGGTAAAGATTAATGAGATAATGGCATCTGGTTATGTTTGAGATCCTTGATAGGGGAGAGGAGCTCCAAGATATAATTAGGGCCATTGTCATTATTAGTGCTTAAGTTTAAAGGAAGGAATTAGAAGAAGGCAGACCCCTTCTCCTGTTCTGCCTCCCTTACCTACTCCTGGATATGTCATTCTGAGTGTGTTGTGATGCCCACAGCCCAAAGAAGGTCCTGAAGCCTACTCATGTGGGAAGCCAGCCCAGCCCAGGTGTAAGACGGAGTCTGATGCCCTTTGCCGTTAAATGCGGCAACCTCAGTGTCAGCATATTTGCAACACATTTCAAGATTGGGTCAGGAGGCCAGGAGCTGATGATGGAGTTTTTATTTATTTATATATTTATTTTGCTTACTGGCAAATAAGAGATTTGTAGGGTTCTCAGGCAGCCACTGTAAAACCATCACGTTACAGAGAACAGGCACCCGTGGACAGGGAAGAAAATAGATTCCGGATCTGACAGACCGTGTGCTCCGCTCACCCCCTCCAGATTTCCCTGTCCCGTGGCGGAGTGAGGCACCGATGGGAGGAGGCACAGGTGTTTGTCATCGGCCCCCCCGACACCGGCAAGGGGTCACCTCTGCACTGAGCAGCAAAACAACTTCCCACTTTATGTTAACTGTTCAGCTGAGTTTTCACAGCTGCCTGGCACCCCAGATGGGCATGGTCACTCCCAGGGCCTGGAATGACAGAGCGCCGAGTCCCCCTCACTAAGCCCACGGAAAGGGTTCGGGAAGGGAGCAAGGTCTTCAAGGGCAAGGACTACCCTCCCACTGTTGGTCTGTGGTTAACATATGTTGCCCTCCACTTTGGGGAAATGTGTAAGTCACTTCTAATTTCTATATGTTTTCACTGAAAATAGAAAATGCTACCAGTGTTCGCCAGAATCGGAAAATCTTGGCATCGGAGGCACCTGAGAGGTGAACAAGCCACACCTCGCATTGACCGTCGTCTTTCTTGCCACCCTTACCCCAGCGAAACATCTGCCTGTGCCTGCTGGATGGTGCCCTGGGATGGGGGACTCCGTTGCTTGTCCAACGCCCATCCCCAAACGATCTCAAGTGAACATCTTTACTGTGGCTCCAGAATAAAGTGCCAAAAACCTGTTCGAGGTCCTAGGGAGTGAAGGCAGACGGTGAGTGGCCTGACTCTAGCAGGGAGGACTCAGAGTAGCAAACATAGAGTCTGTGACACCGGGAACCCTTTAGCATTTGTACTTTTCAGTGACCTGGAAAGTCACTGCCTTGGAGTGCAGGGCAGGATAGCCCTTTGCTTTCTTTTTTTCCTTGGCATTTCTTTTTCCCTCGTTTCTTGTTAATATTTGCAAGTCCTTTTTTCTCCTTCCCCTCATCCGGCAGCCCCTGCCAGTACAATCGAGTTAAAGCCTTAGAGGGCGCCTGAACCCATCATCCATCCTGCAGAGGCACCTCCTCTGAGCCTTGAGATGACACCATGTGCCCTCCGCTGAAGGGCATCCATAAAGACCACAAGGTTTGGGGTGACCAGGGCTAGACTCCAAATCTAAATCTACCCACTTAAAGCTTCAAGCCCTTGGGAAATGATTTAACCTCTGCACCTCAATTTTCTCATCTGCAAAGGGGGATTCATACTGATCTTTAAACAGTTTGGAAAACAAGGACACCTGGATGGCTCAGATGGCTAAGCATCTGCCTTCAGCTCGGGTCATGATCCCAGAGTCTTGAGATCAAGCCCTGTGTCGGCCTCCCTGCTCAGCAAAGAGCTTCTCTCTCCCTCTGCCCCTCACCCCCGCTGGTGCTGGTTCTTGCTCTCTCTTTCTCTCTCTCTATCTCTCTCAAATAAATAAATAAATCTTTAAAAGAAAAAAAAGGTTAGGGGCAGCAACTCTTTCTGTCTACGGATCCTGTCCCTGTGCTTTAATAAACCACCACTTTGCACCAAACATATCTCAAGAACTCTTTCTCGGTCATCGGCTCCAGATTCCACCCCACTGAGCCTCACTTATATTCTAAAACTTCATCATTTGCCACCCGAACATGGTGGCTTTGAGTCTTAACATCTGGACTCTGAGCTTTGGTGCAAAATTAGCGAGTACTTTCTCTCCTTTTCCTTGACTCTCATTTCAGGGCCCTTCAAGGAATACGTCCTTACTGGAACACTTGCATGTGGATTGCTCAGACTGTAACCCTCTAGCCCATGGCTGCTCTGTGGGGAGGAAAAAGCCTGCCTTTTGGCTGGAAGTTAATACCCTGACCCGAACAGTAATAAGACCCAGAAACTTGATGCCCTCTCTTTATTCCTGTTTTTGTCTGTCTTGTCATCAGGACAGTTGCCAATCTTAAAAAAAAAAAAAAGTTGGGAAAATTTTAAAAAAGTATGTGCTGAAAACAATACTATATAATCACATTAACAAACCCAAGAAGAAAAATCCTCCTAAGTAAGATGGAAATATATTTTGACAAAATTTAACACCCAATCATTAAAACAAAACAAAACAAAAAAACAGGGGCGCCTGGGTGGCTCAGTGGGTTAAGCCTCTGCTTTCAGCTCCGGTCGTGATCTCAAGGTCCTGGGATCGAGTCCCGCATTGGGCTCTCTGTTTGGTGGGGAGCCTGCTTCCTCCTCTCTCTCTCTCTGCCTGCCTCTCTGCCTACTTGTGATCTCTCTCTCTGCCTACTTGTGATCTCTCTCTGTCAAATAAATAAATAAAATCTTTAAAAAAAAACAGTACAATGACAAAAGAAAACATAGTGAAATATACTGTTTTTTTTAATTATATAATCACATTAACAAATATGCTGCTTAAAAAAAATTTTTAAACAGTATATGATAAAACATAAAGGCAAACTAGGAATAGAAGTGGGTTCCTCTAACTGACAAAAAGTATCTGTAAAACATCTATAGGAAACATCATGTTCAAGGGTGAAATGGTAAAAACATGCCCATTATTATCAAGGTCATTCAGCACTGTGTCAGGAGTCTCGGCCAGAGCACTAAGGTAAGAAAAAGAATAAACACCTCAGAGAGAGGAAGAAATTGAACTGTCACCATTTAGTTAATATAATTGTCTACCTAAAACCCTCAAGAGATGTTATACACAAACTAAAATTTATTTATTGAAATAACTTATGTATAAAAAGTATTAAAACAAGAAAATTTAACACTGTTTCTAGACAAATCAAAATGCAAAAATCTTTGTATTTCTTAATACCCAGAAAGGAAAAAAAAAGCAGTTTGAGTTTTAAATACCATTTAAAATAGAAGCAAATACACAAAGTATTTAGAAATAGATGTAGATGGGGGCACCTGGATGGCTCAGTGGGTTAAAGCCTCTGCCTTCAGCTCAGGTCACGATCCCGGAGTCCTGGGATTGAGCCCCACATCGGGCTCTCTGCTCAGCGGGGAGCCTGCTTCCTCCTCTCTCTCTCTCTCTCTCTCTCTCTGCCTACTTATGATCTCTGTCTGTCAAATAAATGAA